>JAKTYL010000056.1:74874-140671 GCA_030578715.1 Magnusiomyces tetraspermus
AAAAAAAAAAAAAAAAAAAAAAAAAAAAAAAGGAAAACAAATGAAGCAAAAAACAAAAGCATGTCAAGTCCTGAGGGTTAAGGGTTGACAGTTGAGGGTAAGGGCATATCGGATTAATAGCTGATAGGTTTCAAGTGGAGTTTTTGGATAAATTGAAATTCACAAGGTTTTTACACACACAAGGATTTAAGCGTTCCAAATCTTACCAACGGCAGCGGTGAAGCCAATGTCGTTGGTCTCGAGTTCGTAAATACCGTACAATGACAAGGCAGTACCAGCGTAGAGAGCACCCATGGCGGCTGTGTTGACTTTGCCATAGACACGCTTGGGAATGTAGTCGGTGATACAAGATTCAAAGCCGAGGTGAGCGTGAAGAAGAATCAAAGTTGAGAGAGAAGCGTCGAGGACTGGAGAAAGAGTGATACCGGTGAAAGGAGCTACGGCCAAGGGGACCATACCAGCAACAATGATCTTCTCAAAAGCCCAATGGTATGAGCCGTGAGACTTGTCAACAGGAGGAACAGGAGTAGCATCGTTGACAGTTCCAGTAATGCCTCCGGGAGGTTGAGGAATAGTACCTAAAGAGCGACGAAGCATAAGAGCAGGAACTGCATTGATGAAAGGCTTAGAAGTAGTAGGAACGAGAAGACGTTGCTGACGAAGGAGAGTAGATCGGAACATGGCGATATATATGTGTATGCGTGTTTTTTATGAATATGCTGAACAAGCTGAATGGTTCGTGATAAGAAATGGAATATGTGGAGTAGAGGTGTTTTTTTTATTTTACTGTATGAGAATGTTAGCCAAAAAGTGCTTCTCCGGTACATTGAGTGAGATATCACGGGACTAATTACCCGGACAATAAGTGAGCTGACTATTACTTATACATTATTGGTGGAAAATGCGGCCAATCACAAAACATCATTTAAATTCATTTAGATGTATTACATAACCTGTCACAAACCCTGTCACCAATCTCATCCACCCAATTAGCTCTGCCGCCATCATCACCGCCATTTTTACTCGTCACACACCAACTTTTCTTCCTCCTCTACACCTTTTTTCACACCACATATCCATTCACCACTCATCACCATGTCTGCGTTCCTTCGTATGTCGGCCCGCAGAGGCGCCATTCGCCCTGCCTCCCTTACATCTCTCACTGCTCGTCGTGGTGTTGCTACTTCGTTCAACTACCAGTACCCTAAGACCCAGACCACTACTCTTTCCAACGGTTTGACTGTCGCTACTGAAGCCATTCCCAACGCTAAGACTGCTACTGTCGGAGTCTGGATCGATGCTGGATCTCGTGCAGAAAACAAGTACAACAACGGTACTGCCAACTTTGTTGAGCACTTGGCCTTTAAGGGTACTACCAACAAGACTCAAAGCCAGCTCGAGTCTGAGTTTGAATCCATTGGTGCTCACCTCAATGCATATACCTCTCGTGAAAACTCTGCTTACTACGCAAAGTCTTTCAAGGATGATGTTCCTAAGACTGTTGAAGTTTTGGCTGACATTCTCCAGCACTCTAAGCTTGACGAGACTGCTATTGAGAACGAGCGTTCTGCTATCCTTAAGGAGTCTGCTGAAGCTGAGAAGCACTATAAGAACGTTGTCTTGGACCATCTTCACGCTGTTGCTTTCCAACAACAACCTTTAGGCCGTACTGTCATTGGCCCTAAGGAGAACATTGAAGCCATCACCAAGACTGAGCTTACTAGCTACATTAAGCAGAACTACAAGGCTGACCGTATGGTCCTTGTTGGTGCTGGTGCCGTCAACCATGACGAACTTGTTTCTTTGGCTGAAAAGAACTTTGCTTCTCTTCCATCCTCTGCTACTCCCATTGCCCCAGGCTCTGGATCTCGTCATCCTTCTGACGCCCCCAACTTTGTCGGCTCTGAAGTCCGTCTCCGTGACGATACCATTCCTGCCGCCTACATTGCCATTGCTACTGAAGGTGTTTCTTGGAACTCTCCTGACTTCTACACCGCTCAGGTCGCTCAGGCCGTTATTGGCAACTGGGACGTTTCTACCAGCATTGCTAACAACCAGGGCTCTAAGCTCACTTCCATTGTTGCCCAGAACCACCTTGCCAACTCATTCCAGTCCTTTTCCACCTCTTACTCCGACACTGGTCTTTGGGGTATCTACATGGTTTCCGAAAACATCTCCAACCTTGACGACCTTGTCCACTTCACCTTGAAGGAATGGAACCGTCTCTCTGTTTCCGTCACTTCTGCTGAGATTGAGCGTGCCAAGTCCCAGCTCAAGGCTTCTCTCCTCAAGTCTCTTGACTCTCCTTCCGCTGTTGCTCAAGACATTGGTTCCCAGATTGTCAGCACTGGTCGCCGTGCTTCTCCTGAAGAAGTTGAGCGTTCCATCAACGCTGTCACTGAAAAGGACGTCAAGGCCTGGGCTCAGAAGTATCTTTGGGACAAGGACATTGCTATTTCCGCTCTTGGTTCTATCGAGGGTCTTTTGGACTACCAGAGAATCAGAAACGACATGTCCATGATGAGATGGTAATCGTTTTCTTTTGTGTATAAAACAAAAAAACAACAGGTTTTTTTTTCAATAAAAAAGACACATACTCGCAACTACCTATTTTCCCCTTTTTTCCCTCTACTTTATACAATTAACCCTTACAGATACAAAAAATACTCGGCATCTTTTGTTTTTCCACGATGATTTGTTTCCGCTAGCTACCCTGACTCCTTTCTTTATATAATACTTCTATTTAAAAATCCAACACTTATTTTTTAAATATTCCAGGTTTTCAATTTTTTTTTTATTCAATTGTGCTTAAAAACAAAGTGGTTTAGGTCGTACTAATATTTGCTCATTACACGTATTTTACACTTCGTGTTTTGTTCCATGGAAGGTTTTGACGATGATGATTTTTAAAGAAGGTTTCAAAAAAAAGTTTTTTTCTTAGACCAATCAGGGTTGACATGTTACTGAAATTTTTGAAAATCAGCGCATTTTTTTTTTTTCCTGCAAAACAAAAACGGTTTCTCTGGAGACACAAACAAAAAAGTGAATCACATGACTACTCTTTGATCTGAGGAAATGTGAGTGTAATTAGTAGGCTCTATATACTAGAGGTATATATGAAGTACGACGTTTACAATTTTTTTTTACGAGGACAATGGTTTTGAGTACACACAGGCAAATACCTTCATGAGTAAAATTTATGACAAGTGATTTCATGAAGCCAGTTAGTAGTCACATCTACAAACAATAAAATCAAATCAAAATTTTAAAGTTATTTTCAGTTTTTAAAAATACATTTATGAACCGTTAAATATAAATACTAAATACAAGAAAAAAAGAAGATATGATGATGATAAAAAAAAAAAAAAAAAAAAAAAAAAAAAAAAATTTAAAAAAAAAAAAAAAAAAAAAAAAAAGAAATAAAACAGACATTTAGAAAAAAACAAAAACAAAATTATGACATAACAAACAAATTCCAAAAAAAAGAAAAAAAGAAATAAAACTAATTATGAGGAACAATTCCGTACAAATCGTCGACTTTACCGCTCGGCGTGCCGCCTCTTGTTTTATCAAAGGCATCCATCATTGCGTCTTCGACTTCATTATCGTGTGCTCCATTGACTCCGTTTCCGTGCCCACCGCTACCGTTATTTCCATGGCCGTTGCCTACTCCTACACCCACCAGCTCGCCGTTAAGACCTTCGCCGCCGTTTCTGACAAGCTCGTCTACGTCAATGTGCGAGAAAATAGACTCTTTGGGCATACTCTTCATCTTCTTGGAAGACTCAAAGACTGGCCCAATCATGTTGATCCATTTCAAGCGCTTGTCGAGCAAGCTGCGCATACGATGGCTTTGCTCAGCAGCATTGGCAGCAGCTGAACCTGGAGTTGGCGTTCCAGTACCATTAGCGCCACCAGCAGAGCCACTTACTCCGCCGTTGGCAGCGCTGTGATTGTTGTGTACGCCTGATGTTTTCTTCTTTTTGATTCGAGTAGTCGCACGGTTACGACGCATGTAAGCTTGGTCAACTTGCTTATCCAAATCTTCAAGAATATTACTATACTCTTGCCACGCCAGCTGCTGCTGTACAATGGGATGGAGAACGCGTTGGTATGCCATGTTGAGACGCGAAACACGATGTAATTGACGTTGCAGGTATCTCAGTTCCGTACTAATTTCGTCATCTTCACGTCCATTTACCCAGTCAATATCAAACTTTTCGTTTGCTTTATTCAGCTTGCCATCTTTTCCTCCACTACCACTACTTCCGTTAGCACTATTTCCGCTACCGCTACTGCTGCTGCCATTAGCAGAATCATCATTGACGGAAGCGCTAAGAGACGAATTCTTGTGGTTGGCCATAGCAGGAGGTAACGGAATAGGTGGAGGCCCAGCAATATCTTCAAAATTCTGTTTCTGTTCTTCTTCCTTTTTGAGCATGCCAGTATCAATGATTCCAACATACTTAAGTTCTTGTTTCAACCTTTCTTCTAACGAGAAAAAGTCCTTGTTTTTGACACCAACCTTCCAATTGGTGTTTTCCAACGTCATGCTTCGTCCCTTTGAATCATCTTTTTCGTTTTCTTCCTCAGTATCAAATAACTCTGATTTTGGCTCTTGAGAAGTTTCGCCGTTTTCGGGTTTGATTTCTTGTTTTATCGTTCCTCCTTCATCATCTTTTTTCAAATCGGCGCTGCTACCATTATTACTCTCGCTGTTATTATTGTTGTCGTTGCTAATGTTTCCAGATTGAGTGTTGGCCTTGCTAGATTCGTCGCCATTCTTTTCAGTTTTGATTTTCAATCCATCACCAGAGTTTTCGTCTACTGAATCGCTAGCGGGCTTATTTCTCAAAGGCACATTTTCTAAGTGTTCTTCGCTTAAAATGGCAGAAAGAAGTCTTGAAGCAAGTGGACCACAAGAAATATCGTTTCGCTCAAGCTCAGAATCTAAAATGCCTTCGGACGAACCATGTGGTGCAACTTCTTTAGACCGCACAGGCTCTGGTGGATTGAGCGTGTAGCCTGGATTAGGGCCATCTTGCTCTTTCCACACTTCAGAGTATAACCGGCCAAGTTTGGGAATAACGTAAGGAGACAGTTGTGCGCATTTGTTGGCAGCCGTGACTGCTGCTGCTTGTGCTGCAGCACTGGTACCTGTAATTGTAGGAGTGTAGGAATAGTCGTAGGAACTACCAGCCAGCTTTTGTTCCAAAAAATGAAGATCTTCTTCCACAAACGGGCGAAAGTAAGGTTCAATGTATGTAGAAAAAGTAGAAAACTGGACTTGGTTAGGAGGCTTTGCTTTTGTAAAGTCGAGATCAGGAATGGTGCCTGGCAGCCAGTCCTTGAGATCATCTTCGGGGTAAGACGAGACGGCAAACTTTTTTAATAAATACTCTTTGCCGGTTGTAGGCAAACCCTTGACTTGCTCTTCAAACAGCTTGAGGGCTGCAATTGGAAGCTCTTGTGATTCAACAAACTCCGACTTTGGATTCTTTTCGTACTCAGGTGGAGTCTTGTAACGGGTATCGGGTTCGCTCAAGCCAATGGTATCTTGGAATAAAGCTGAAGTATCGGCTTCATTAGACTCAGTTTTAATTGTGACAAGTTCATCGCCATTTGTTGACCCAAGAGCTGATTTTGCTTTGGCATTACTGTTAGAGAATTGATCTGTGGCTTTGGATTTACTGCTTGGTGAGCCTGAAGCAGCAGCTGAAGTGCCACTGGCACTTGTATCTTTAGTATCGTTTGCTGAACTGGTGGTCATAGATTTGGGTTTGGAGTCAGAAGAGGAAGAAGAGTTGCCAGCTGCGGCGTTGATAACTTTCATTCTTTTAGTGGACTCTCTGTCTAGAGCTGTGGACAGCCGTTTGAGTTTTGAAAGATTTTTGTCACACTCTGTTAGTTGTGTTGTAGAAATATTTAGCAGGCGCTTCAAATCGTATCTTAACGAAACAAGCTCCCTCATGGAAGGAATAGCTTCAGTTATAGTGAGTTTTGAATTTTCTGGAGAAGAGGTTGCAATTGAAGCGTTCAAGGCTTTCACAAGTTCTTCATAAGTAAGCTCGCCGTCTGATTTATCAGGCAAAAGTGATTTATTGACTGTGAAATTGTTGGTATCACCCGCACTACCAACAAAAGAATCATTTGTAGACGCATTCGAGCCATCTGAATGGTCTCCAGAAGAGTTGTTTGATAATGACGCGTTCCCTTGGGATGCTAATGCAGCAGCAAAGCTGGACCGCGTCGCAGCAGACGCAAACGAAGATCTTTTTGGAATAGACCGTGCATTGTTGGCGGAACCTGTTCGAGCTTTTCCTTTTGCCTTTGAGCTGGACATTTCAGTGACAAAAGGAAAGGGGGTATATTGTGTGGTATTGAATTAGAATAAAAAGCGTACCAACAAAAGGATTTGGCAAGGGATTGGTATTAATTGAATGTGAATAATAAATAAAGCAGATTGAAAGCAAGAGTAAACAAGTGCCGGAATATATATGTTTAATTCAAATTAAGATGAAGATGTAAATATTCAGACGAACTCAAGTCTTGGTATTCAAACAAGTAATTTAAAAGAAACGAGGTACTTATAACGTGTGGTAATCAAAATATGTCAAACTTATAGCTTAAACTGAATAATTCAACATCTGAAATGCCTAAACAATAAATGGCAAATGAAAATACTGAAAGAGGTAACCACCGGATTGGTTTCTGTACTAACTTTTTCCTATCTCCAAATTAACAAAGCTTGTTACTGACAATAAAACAAGCTTTTTTGTAATGGGGTATACTGGAATATTCAAAAATGAAAACTGGTAAACTGTTAATGAAGGGTTTCGTCCGTTACTTTTAGTTTTGAAAATTGTAAACAACTAGTGGACAAAAGGTATGAACGTGAATGTACAACTGGTGTAATTAAAATAACAAGGGCGGCTTTAGTTTCAGAATACGGGACTTGAGAATTTTGCTGGGTTTAATCAAAAATATGATTACGTAGGATATAGAAACCAAGTGTGTGTGTGTGTGTGAGCGAGTTACGTATTGATGTTTATATGAATTTTTTTGAAAAAAGGTACTACTGTGGAGATTTGTGTAGTATAATCGGTTGGAATATGGATTCACAAGGAGGGCTTATTACTCAAAAGCCTTTTTTTGTGTGAGCTTAGCAAGAATAAAAAGTTTTAAGAAATTACGTGCCCAGATATACTTAATGTGGTACTGAGTATTCCATAATAACATCATGTGATTTCATTTTAATATTTTTTCAGTATATTTATATTACACCTTTGTTACATTACAATTTTGTGAAGGTTCTCCGCATTGTAACAAGTTTGAAATTTGTCCTCGCGAAATATGACGGATTAACATGTGAAGTTTACAACCAAGTAGTTTGGGATATATTTATTGGGCTCATTCGGTTTTTGTCAAACATTTAAATTTCAAATTGTGTCATTGTCTACACTGGTAAATATATCCTGCTTGAATTGTATACCCAGCGCAGGAGTAAATATTTCACGTATATATAAATACAAAAAAGGCCATTCTGTTTGTTTTTTGTTTTAAGTATGGCAGTCGTATCCCGTTGTGTGGAGAATTAGCTTCACTGTGTAGCTTTGAAAAAAAAAAGCGCATTTCGTTTCAATGAGGAAAGAATTGAAGTGATATTAGAGTGAAGGACAAAGTATGATAAAAAAAATAAAAGCCACGATATGAGAATCAGATTTTTCAAACGAAGACTTGTCACATTGTCTAGTGGTATGACTTCTGTATAGACGAAAACACTTGACTGACTCGAGTTCTTGGTATGGGCTTACATCTCAAACCTACTCATAGGGATTATTTCCCGCTTTATGAGATTTTGAAATACAGCCTTGATATACAAGACACTTAAATGACTTAACCTGTTAAAGACTTGGCTGGAAGTTGTGCTTCATCCAATTGAACCTTTCAAACAAAGCATGGTCGCCAAAATTAGGTAGATTACCACACAAGCCATGTGGAGAAAGAATTCCAACATCACCTGGTTTCTTTGATAATACTGGCACTAAAGCCGTACTATCAATCCCATCTAAAAGTGTATAAATACTCCGTTTCCTTTGCCGAGATTCTGCTTTTTTTATCAATTCACTTTTCAACTTTAATCGCCACCCCTACTAATATCATTTACAACTCTATTTCATACTTTACATTTCATAACTCATCATGTCTGTTTTTGGAAACCCCGATGTCAAAGTCCACCTTCGTAAACAGACATTGAACCACCCATTGTCTCCCAAAGAGATTACTTTGGCTGACGGTTCAAAAGCTGTAGCTTTTCCAATTACTGCTGCAGACTACATTCCTATTTCCCTCTTAACTCATATGTGTGATGAGTTCAATGACGAGATTGAGCTTGGACAAACATACCCCGTTGACAAACAATTGACAGTTGAAGAGTTTCACAACTACTGGATAGGTGACTTTGCTTGCATTCTTCTCCAAGGCAACCTGGAGGAATTCAAGCAGATTGCAGAGTCTGTAGCTCCACACGTGTCTGATAAAGCTGCTTCGGCAAAAGGAGATCCTTCTCGCTTGTACGAAAACTATCACGAAAAGGGTGAAGCTGAAATCACTGAGTCTGCAAAGCTTCTTCCGAGGGTAGCCGACTGGGATAAGGTCTTTCTCGGTACTTTTCACATATTGCCAAATTACCCAGGTAGATCGTCGCACGTTTGCAATTGCGGATTCTTGGTAGCTTCTCAGACTCGTGGGTCTAATAAAAAGATTGGAACTGCCATGGGCCAGCTGTACCTTGAGTGGGCGCCTAAACTGGGCTTCACTTATTCGGTTTTCAACCTGGTCTACATAACTAACAAATACTCGATCAAGATCTGGGAAAATCTTGGATTTGAGCAAATTGGAAAAGTCCCTGGTGCAGGAATTCTCAAAGGCTTTGATGAACCTGTTGATGCCATTATCTTTGGCAAGAAGCTTGTATAAACATGTACTTTTCTATGTTCCTTAAATAACAGTTTTTAATAGGCCATATTGACTTTCTTTATGTGAGGCTTACGTTAACCCAATTAGGACATTTAGAATCGGATAAAAAGACCTATGTATGTAACTTAAAGTCATGCTACAAATTTTCTTGTATACATCACAAACTCTGCTCACCGCCAATATTTAAAAGAAAATCTTCTCATCTTTTCTTCTTAGTCCCAGAACATCTCAGAACAAGTGGTTTTATCAGAACTTCACCTCGTGCCCTGAAATACACTCGGTCTTTGATCTAGCCCTGTGTATATCCAAGTCAAGTACCCCAGATTCCAAATCTATAACCAAAGTCTTTTGGTTTGTTTACTTAGCTGTTTAGCAAGAGAGTCTGCTTGTGTTGCTTTCATCGAAAAAAACACGTACAAGCGCCTACGTTTTTCGAAAAAAGAAGAAAAAATTTCATTTCAAGGTTTATCTGAAACCCATATTTTTCACGCGTATTCTTTGGTGAAAAGAATATCTGATTCCTTAAACATACATTTATAAACTGGAGCATCTATCTGTTTTTCAAAAATGCCAGCTGCTTTAGGAGATCCTACTCAACCTCCTCACTATCGACCAGACATTGTTGTTCCTGAGCTTAATCCTCTCACGGTTCTTTTGAAGGATGGTGAGACGACAGCTACTATATACCCTATTTTCCCTAACGAACAGCTTCCATTTGGATTGTTAGCCTTTTTGTGTGATGAGTTCAACGTTGAGATTGAGCGTGGCGATACTTATCCTCTTTTTGATACCCTCCATATTGATACCTTTCAAAACTACTGGTTTGGCTCGTTTGCAGCCATTATGTTACTTGGTGACTCGCCAACCATCCAAGACTCGCGACAATGGGAAAAAGAGTGTTTGGGAACATTCTACGTTAAGCCCAATTATCCTGGTCGTTGCTCACATATTTGCACTGCTGGTTTCTTAGTAAATGCTGGCATTAGAGGCAAAGGTATTGGCCGCACGCTTGCAGAGTGCTATTTAGAATGGGCACCCAAGCTCGGATACTCTTACTCAGTTTTCAACTTGGTGTTTGAAACCAATGTTGCGGCTTGCCGTATTTGGGATTCCCTTAATTTTACGCGTATTGGACGCGTTAAAGATGCTGGAATTCTCAAGGGTCACGAGTCAGCCATCGATGCTATTATTTACGGACGCGATTTGATTGATGCGCCTGAAGATATGATAGAACAGCGTTTTGACAGAATTAAGTACTACCTTGAAACTGGCAGGTATCCTCCACAAAGTGATCGCCAGGAAAAGTCGCGCTTACGTTCTTCAGCCGCTCATTATAAACTCATTGACAATAAGCTTATGTTAAAAGGCCGGGAAGTCATTTCGGATCCAGAACGCCAACTACGAATTGCTACAGAAATGCACATGATCAACCATGCCGGAATTAACAAGACTACCTCTCAAATTGCAGAAAAGTATCACTGGACCCGAATCAAAAGCACAGTCAGCATGGCAATTCGTAACTGTGCTGAGTGCCGTGAGACAACTAGACCTGCGCCAAAACGAGTTAAAAGAGACTTGTCTATTATGAACAATTCAGTATCTGCTACTCCTACAAGCGCATCAAACATTGATTTCAGCTTAGCTAACATGGGGTCCGGCTCCTCTGGTCTCACTTCCACCTCTAATCAAAACATCGCAATGTTGTCTCAGTCCAATTCTGGACGTCATCACCATCATTCTCAACAGCAAGGTCACCATATGGGCCACAGCAATAGTAACACGCCATCTGGATACCCTCAAGGCACTCCTAATTCGCACCAACAACAACATTCTGGGCCAAACCTTGCACCTGGCCTAGTATCAATACCCGGTGGGCTTTCAATCCATAACTCTTCTAACTTGCACCATCTAAGCGGTTTGGCCAGTCAGGTCCAACAGCGCGAACAACAGCAACAGCAGCAGCAACAACAGCAAGACCAACCAGGTGCACATTCCCAGGATGGCAGGTCACATCTTGTGTCTGATGTCTTTAACCCATCGGTTAGTATGCTCTCTTCTTCAAATCAGCAATCTGATCACCGAGTGAATGAGCCTCGTGCACAAGATATTGCAGCTCATGCTGTGGCTGAGATGGCCAACCAGCAGGAACAACAGCAACAACAAGAGTTGTCAAACTCTGAACTTGAAAAGCAAATGTACATCAACAGTGCTCATTCCTCGAGATGTTCTGACGACAACGACATTCCTGTAGACCCTCAGATTAATGCTGCGTTTGAATCGCGCCGAAGACATGGCACCTCTGCAGATGGTGACTCGGTACCTCAAAACCAATCCTCCCTTGGTTCTCAAAAGAACGTGGGAAACAACAGCAACGGAAACACTGTACAGTCTGGAGGATCTGCTCACCCGTCATCATCTTCATCAGCAGGCCAAGGTTCTGTTGGTGGTGGCACTGAGCACAGTCCAAACTCATCAAACGAAATTGGCGTTTCAGGAACCCATCATCAACTCGGTGCCGCCACAGGCTCATCATCGAATAATGCTGACGAAAACTCTGATGGTTCTAACGTTGTTGGTGAAAACAACACTGGCGACAATGGTGGAAATTCAGTTTCAAGTGTGTCTAACACTGCTGAAAACCAAATGTTCCAAGACGAGTTGTTCCAAACTGCTGCTGCTGCAGTTGCAGCCAATATGGGTATGGAAAATGGAGGCGAAGAGAATGGAGAACATCGCCATCACTTGCAGCACCAGCAACAACAGCAGTTGTCTGACTCTTCTGGAGCCGGATCGCTAAACAACGAGTCCGAGACAACACGGCAGCTTGTAGAAGCTGCAGCTGCAGCTGCTCAGTCTATGGGAGACGAAATCAGCGCTGAAGACTTTTCGAGGATTGCAGAGATTGCAACGAGAGAAAGTTTGAATGAAGAAGAGATTGGCGAACACCATCACCACCGACAAGATGATGGTGATGCTGAAAATGATGGAGGCAACGAAAGTGGTGTAGGCCTTGCGCAACAACACAATGTAGATGATGATGATGTGGAAGTACCTCCCAAGTCGGAGGATGACAGTGGATGGTAATTTGATTTTGTCGAAAAAAAAATGAATGGATATAGTGTTTGGGGTCTGGATTTGTTTTATTGTTTTGTTTCTTATCTGTAATTTCAGTTAATCTCTTTTTTATTTAGTTTATTTAGTTTATTTTGTTTTATTATACTCGAAAAAGTTATGTCTACCTTGATGCTTTTTTGGTTGAATGTATACTTAATATGATTTTTGATGTCTAATTTAAATATGCCAAATATGATTAAATTTATGAAAATTAGAAGGAAAAGATCAAAAGAAAATGATTACAAACGAATACAAAATATATAAGAACAAATTAAGAAAAGAAAAAATAAAACATAAATATTATTGTAAAAAAAATGTAAAAAATGCAAAGAATCATACTGGCACCAATTCTTTTTTTATTTATTTTTTTATTTTTGAAATAAAAGCATGGCTCAATGAATCTGAAAAAACTTTAATCAGAAGAAGAAATGCTCATGAACTTTTTTAAGTATGATTGCTAGTCGTAGTCTCATTTCAATTACCATTACCATTACCATCACTCTCAATCATTAGTCTTGAGCACTATTACTACCAAAAGCCGTTTTGCCGCTATTAACAGTAGTGCTAGTTGCATATGTGTCATAAATTGCCTCATCATCAAATATATCTTCGTAATCACCATTGATGTTCATCATTATTACATTAAGCACATCGTTTCTGAATACTCAGTTCGAGCTTTTAGTGTCTTCATTAGAATTCACGAAGCTGCAGCCGTAATCCCCAGACTTTCTTCGCAAACTCTCACGAATTCCTTCGCGACCAGAAAATGAGGCTTTTGTGAATGAATGTCGGCGCACTGAAGGTGATCTAAATACACTGGCACGGGTTGAGGTTGGAGAAATTGAGGGCAGCCTAGGAGACTGGATATGAGACGTAGAAGATAATGGCGAAATAGGATACTCTCCTTCTTTCCTGTCATTGCTTTTATTAGTCGGATCTTCAAATGCATAAATCTGTTCAAAATCTAGCGGTGACGAAAACAAGCCTTTGTAGGCAAATGTTGGCAGGTCTCCTGCTTTCGAATTACTTCGTGTCTTTTTATGCAAATTTCTATGACGAACTTTGGTATCACTGGAATTGGTATTAGATCCAGAATTAGTGTTGGCGCTATTTTCAGCATTTGCAAAATCTCCTGGGGAAGCCTTTTGAATTTCTTTCTCAGTCTGGCCAGATTCTGTCGAGCAATTTGCTGGTCCAGAGAAAAGCTGCCAAAAAGATTCCCGAACGTAGTTCAAGGTGCTTGTTATTTTGTCTGAAACTCCTTCTTCTGTATGCTGACCAGTTTGTGACGATGACAAGCTAGGTCCATGAGATTGATATTTTTGTTTACCAGAAAAGGAAGCTGAGGTAACACTTTTCCTCCTCGCCTGCCTTTTATCTTTGCTCATTCGATGTACTCTTCTGGTATACTTCGAGGAGCCATTTGAATGCGTGGTTCCTGGAACTTGTATCGATAGCACATTCATATCAGAGGAATCTTCAAGGCCACTGTCACCGTTGTATTCATCGCTATTATCAATATCTTGATAATCAAAGTCAATCATACGCTCCTCCAGCATATCCACTTTCGAAGCAAATGTAATGACGGTATCTTCAACATCTCTGATCTTTGCGTCTAAAGTTCGAGCTTCATATTGCAACCGCGCGGTAAGGATTTCAAGATCATCCAGGCCTCGAGAAAGGGCAGCATCTTCTTGACTTGTCAAACGCAAATTCTTTTCCATTCCTGCAACCTTCGTTTGCAGTGACTTGCGCATATAAATTCGAAGTCGGTCATCTAATGCCATGTACTCTTGCTTTTCTTGTCGAAACTTATGAACCCATTCGTTGATTTTATGGTGTAGGGCATGTGTGATGCGAGAGCTCTGAGCCAGTCGTTCAGGGTTGGGCTCAAACGGGGTAGCCTCAATTTCAGGAAGTTGGACATAATCAAGATGACTTTCAATCAAGCTGTATGACTGGCACCGACGTAAAGCTGCAATCTTATATTCTGGATTGTCAATGCTTTTATAAGTGTACGTATGCCAAATCTCAGCAACAGTGTCTGATTGCTGTTGAGAATGAGAATTGTCAGAATTTGCAGATTCAACACGAGTGTCGCTAGAAAAAAAAGAGTCAACAGAAGAATCCGAACGTAGTGATGTGGTAGATGGCGAGAGGTAAAGTCCCTTACTTTCAGGCAACAAAGTATTTTTGGCACTTAGATTTTTTTCCATAGGTGGTGGGTATGATAAACTACATTGGCGGCTTGTAGATTTGGTTTTGCGAGCCAAAGAGTTACTACCTCTCCGAGACTTTTGTTTCAATTTACAGTTTAGGCCAAAGCCTTGGTTAACCATTGTTGGTAAATCAGGGACAGACGCAGGGCGGGCAAGTGGCTTTTTTAATGACATATCTACAAGAACAGAGCTACTGGGTTTTCGAGATGATTTGGTTTGATTTGCGTTAGAATCCAGCCCAGCACTACTATGATCTTCTTCCAAATCGGTATCGCAGTTGCACATTTCTCTATTTGCAGTTTCAGGGTCTTGAGTCATACTGTTGTCGTCTTCGGATATGTTGTCATCTGAATCACCAACTGCTTCAATAGCACTTTCGCCATGTATAGTATTGACGGGCTCAGGTATATTGTGTGATGCACTTGGATTATTTCCAGAACCTCGGCCAGAGCGTATATACCGTTTGAGTCTATCTCTGCGATGCATCTGTTCACCATTTTCATTTTTCGATTTGGGTCGACTGTGGTGATGGCCTTGATGTTTTTTTTGAAAAGCAGCCTTTTCAGCTATGACTTCTTCTTCTAGTCTTTTTACAGAACTTGCCAGAGCATTTCCTACATTACTGAAATGACCACTATCAGAGTTATTACTAGAGCCTGGGTTAGTTGTCTGATTGGGTGAGCTAGCAGTGAACTCATTAGCCATTGATGCAGGTATAGCGTTTCCATTTGCAACCTGAGAAGAAACAACGTGTTGACCTTGTTCTAGCCCCTGACTATTTTCGATAGAAACTTTGGGTGTAGTTTCATTATGGCCTGTAGAGTGCAATGAGAGTGCTGGCATGGTGTTTGCATTATTGAACCCTGGGTTCCCAGTATCTGGCCGTGAACTAAACTCATCAGAAAAATTATTTGGAGATGACATGGGTCCGTTTGGCCCTGCTGTTGAAGATGAGGTATTAGGTTTTTTGGATATAGGCAGTGCACGACGAGCTACTCCCCATTTAGAGTCATTGTTAGAAGGAAGATCGGTTGGACAGAGCGAAGAAATAGGAATACGAAGGTCTTGGGTAAGTGTAGTTGGATGGGCCAAAACTTTACGAGGCTTTCCTCGACCCAGCCAAAGGTATTGTGCTCGCGATCCTTGTAACAGGCCTTTCATCAGGCCAATGTCTAATGTTTCAACGTCTGCAACGCCGACATATGTTTTTCCAGATACTTCCTTCATGGTACTTTTCACAATTCCAAAAAAGTCACCACTCGAATAAGCACTACTACCTGCGTTGCCTCCATATGAAGAGCTATTTCCAGCTTTTGTTGATGTTGACAAATATAAGGATTCCATTGTGGATAAGTCTAAACGAGAAGTTTTACCAATATGCATGTGTTTTTGAAACTGGCGAATAGATGTGAGAAAGTATTCAACGTCAAATGGGTCTTTCGGAGTTTTGGAGCTACCAAGCGCTGATGAGATTCGATTACGTGCACCACTGACCATTCCAATGATTCCTGAGACTGTTTGCGGCGATAAGTACATTCTGTCTGAGTATCGAGCGCGGTATCGTAAAAGTCCATATTGATCCCACCAACGGTTAGCAGCTTTGAGTGTCTCTTGACAAAGCAGGCCATCGATGTACTGCGGGTCAAGGAGACCAAAGTAAAACAAACTTATTTGAACAAGCAAAACAAGTTCGCGAACAGCATAATCAATAGGTACCTTTTCGTGAGTTTTAAACAGTTGACGAAACTTGTCTGCTGTAGCAGTAGAGGGTTGAGAAAGCGTAAGAACAGAACGGCCGCCACAACCTGTTCTTTTGAGATTTTCATTTACTGAAAAAAGAGCTTTGACAGCATCTAAATTGCCGTTTGGAACAGGGATGAGGTTGAGATTTGAGGGGAAGGAAGATAGGTTTGAAACGTATATAATGCCTTTATCAGTGGATTTCGGGTGAGCATGGTTATTGTATAGTTCTTCAAAGTATGCACAAGCAGAAGCCGGAAAGAGGTCAAAAGGGGATGAAGGAGAAGATGGTGATGCTGGAATGTTTGGAGAAGTCTTTTTCTTTTGAGGCAAAGCCATTACGCTTGCAACAATTGTGTGATGTGGATTTCCTGTATAACTAATGATCACACAATTGAACTTTCGCTCGCAAGACCATTGTTCTACTATATACAACTCGTAGCCGGTTATTTCTATGCGATCTTCAACTAGGATACAGTTAGCCTCAGTTTTTAGAATACTGATAACCGAGGAATCGCAAACAAGGTATCGAGCCATTTCAATTGAGGATGCTGGAACCGGTGCTGGCGCTGCTGTTGAAATATCAGTGCTTGTGCGTGCTGGTATCATATTGCTGCTAGTGCTGATACTATTATTATTGGTACTACTACTGCTGCTACTAGTGTTGTTGTTTGCTGGCCGCCGTGTGTTAGCAGACCAAGTTTTGATAATAGGTTTGCCAGCGGCCGCATATTGATACGCCGAAAACGCCATGTTTGCAAATCGAGTTTCTGCAATGTGCGAATGACTGGACTCAAAAGCAGGTGTCGATGGTGTGGGTGGTAGAATTGGTGCTGGTTTGGGTGAAGAAAGAGAGTGGATTTTGCGGTGTGCAAAAGGCGGCTTTGTGTCTGGTACAAAGGCATGCGGCTGGTAATCACGAGATCGGGTCCCTGAATGAAACTCAGTCCTGTGAGCTACCCGGCGCTTACACGGCGGGTCCTGGTTGGATGAGTATTTAAATTTTGGATGCTGAAATGAGAGGTTCCGAATGTGGCGTGTGCTCCTGAGAAGTCGCGTGCGGCTGTATATACTAGGTCCGGGTCCGGAACTTGCACTCATACTGAAAGAGTGTCGATGCTTAGGTTTTTCTGGCAGGTCCATTTTGTGAAAAAGCAATGATCATTGTCTGAAGCCGTTAGATGACTGATTGAAAAAGTAAATATCAATTCATTCAATGCGACAGGTTGAGATTTTATATTTTCCGAGTTCTGTTTGGCAAATTAACATTCATGTTCCACTAAGCATTGAACAAAAAAGCATTACTTGAATAAATAAAAGAACTTGAATATTAGATTATATATGGAGTATACTACTGAAAAAAAAGTATTATCAGTTTTGTTATTTAAGATTTCAGGCCAACCCATCAACAACAGGTTGTTCTTTTAAAATCTCTTCTTCTCCTGCTACTGGACCTTCCCTTTCTAGCAGCTCCAAGTACTCTTCAATATCATCATTGAGATCTATATTCACATCTGTACGTATTGGCCCTGCAAGATATCTCTTTTTTGAAAACCTCCAATTGCTTCCAGTATCACCAAGACATTGATTTTTGGTCTCAATACTGCTGGATTGACTAGGACCAGCAACGACTCCCGCTGAACTGCACAAATCCGTGTACCAAGGCTCATCCACAACATTGACGGCTTCAAACCATCTTCGAGGCCATACTTTACCATCTCTTTCTTCACGTTTACGCAAAACTCGTTGTTTTGCTTCAATTTTAGACTTTTCGTGGTGAATCAATTGAAAGTCTTGTTCCATAATGGCTTCAGCAACTTTGCGCCATGCTCTGCGTGTTTCAAACCGGCTTTGTTCACAAACGTCTTTTACCTGAAGTTCAAGTACTTCTAGTGTCTGTGAGTCCATGAACACTGTTTCATTGACTGATGATGAAGGTTTTCCACAACAAATTGTAGACATACCACTCCACTGGCCTTTAAGACTATAGAGAATCTCTTTGGGTTCAGAATTTTTTACAATTGTGGCTTTGAACGAGTTTTTCTTTCCGGTGAAGTACCCTTTTCCACTATACTCAAATGTAGCTTTGAATCCTGTTGAAGACTGAATGAAACTTTTGCCGTCAAGTTCAACATACGGTCGACAAAACAAGATACCTTCTAGGTGCAACGCCGGGAGCGTGATCATGTACTGCTCATCACCAAAACCCTCAAGCGTCAAAATTGAGTGACCATACTGACGTACAGAGATTGCATGTGTAGAAAGAGAAGCTTTCACGCCCACATACCCTTCAAGATTCACACCATTTTGCTCGTTCCAAATATTGAATGCAGTCACTGGTGGGTGATGGCTAACTTGTTCTGTCACCATTCCGGTGTTTCCATTTTCTTTGCTTTCCCATTGTGCCGCAAAAACTTCTCCAAGAAACGGGTTTAGCGGCTTTTTCTCAAACCCAAGTTTTTCGTTGCGGCTGTAGTATTGTTCCTTGAGAGTTCCTACAAACCATCTGACTACCGCCAAAAAACGTTTCTCTGGATCTTGCTCTTTCGCAATGGCAACAAAGTCTGACTGGTTATTGGCCCAAAATTTGCAGTATTCTGTCAGAGAAAATGGTGAGAGAATAAATGGAGGCGCAGTAAGTGAAGCTAGGTCACCTTTAAAGGTAGCAATAGACTTCAGGAAAGAAGTCCAGGAAGAAGTATATGAACTCTGAAAAAACAATAAAAAAGCGGTGTTAGTTTTGAAGAACGTATAAGTAATTGCAATTTAACGATATCAGCATACATTAGCAGTAGTCATTTTGACAATTTTTTAAATAATATTCTAAAAGAAACTGAATGATTTACAACCATAATGGATTTCAAGTACTATTTATATTCATTTTCTGTTCTACTACTTGTTTGCTTCTTATTCAGAAAAATATCATGAAAAAAATGACTAGAATAATCACACATAATAAATGACTACGACTAAATTAACTGAATCAAAAATAATAAAGGAATCTGACGCAAAACTTTTTATGGTTCAGAAAATCCAAAAAAAACACGCGATTCTGGTATCAAGTGTAAATCAGGCAAAGGTGATTTGCCTAAGTGGGTTGAAAAAAAAAGGAGATAGTGTGTGTATGTGGGTGCATATTATAACAAGGGCAAGGCTGTATATTGTCCGTATTAGCTGTATCAGTTTACATAATCAGAACTCACGTGCTGATAAGAATCATTAGAACATGGAAATTGGCTGTTTACATTTTCCAAGCTGTGGTTTAACTAAACTTGAAACTTTTCAATTTAAAAGCCAGCACATCATTTCGTAGGGTCTTTTTCAAAATAATCTAAATTTGTTTTCTATATGTGTATGGTTGTTGTTGTTGTTTTTTTAAGCGTGAAAATTTTGTCAAGAGTTTTTTGATACAAATGAAAAAACAAGAAAGCAAAAGGCCAAGTGAAAGAAATAATCTTAAGCCTGAGGAGCTACCTGAATTCTTTCAAAAAACAAAACATAAGCATCTTTAGTAACCACATGCTTTCTATGGACATTTATGCTCATTCGGGCATCATCAAAATAGCACCATCCGTTTCGTCCTCGCTTCACAAATGAAGTATAATGACCATCCTTCAGGCTACCTTTATGTGTTGCAACCGCATACAATTTGTACTGGAAGGGCGGTCTCTGGTCTTTCTCTTCAACTCCGCTTTCACCAACTTCAGGTGGAACATTTGTTGTCCCGCCATTTGCTCCAGCTTTTCCTCCATTGCTTGTCTTTCCTGGTGCGACCCAGAATCGAGTCAAATCGAGTGGCTCAAGTTGGTACGATACAAACGTGTCAAGCTTCCTACTGCCCATACCTGACAGACTTCGGAACCGAGAAAGATGAACCACCAAAACATTAGGAAGTCGCGTTATGGCTATTTGTTTAACTGTTCGCTGGCGTTTCTTGCAAAAAGGACATAACCAGGCATTTTCGCCTTCCAGTATCTCAGGTCTTGTATAAAGTGAAAAACAGTCTTCCAATGTGCAACTTTCAGTGTTCAATGGGATTGGCAGACTCAAAGATGAGAATGTGTTGTAGGTTGTGGAAGTCTTGTTACACACAGTACATAAAAGACGACTTAGGTATTGACCTTGCAAAAAGGTTGTAATAGGCGAATTGTTAAAGTATAGATATCGTTTCCATTGGTTTGCTGATGCTACTCGCAAGCTCAGCTGTTCCTGGACCTGTTCCTCTCGCTCCGTCAATGGCTTCAGCGGTTGCTTATGACCTACAACATTTAATTCCTCATGAAGCCCATCCAACAAAAAACTCAAAAACTCTTGACAATCTTGTTGGCTAGAGCCGTCGACAGTTTTACAAAGCCGAATATAAGTATTTCGAAACAATACAGGAGAGACATATTTGCCGTTGCGGCCAACCATTTCCCTGAGTAAACGCACATACTCTGCGTATAGTTCACCTTTATATCCTAGTCTACTGTTAGGATTAGCCAGGTCAAGTCTGTCAATACACAAAAGCGTTAAGGTCCTAGTTCCATAAAGGCATTGCAAAATGCAGTTCATGTAGCATGAATTTCCCAAGTTGGTAAGTCCCGTTGTGAAAGATAAAAGCAAATCTTTATACGCGCTCTGAGAATGTGACACATTAGGTCGGGGCATAGGCACCGCAGCACAATTTGAAAAGTATCCACGTGAGTTGCTGGTTTCTTTGGCCTGAACAGGGTTTACTGGCGAAGAGCTAATGGAATGATTAGAGCTTGTTGCAGAATAAGGATGTGAGTGATATGGAATAGCCGGCGGTGACTGAGGCGAAGCACTTTTCTCATGAATAGTGTGGTGAACTTGGGATTGGGGTGAACTGGAAGCTGCAATTGTAGAACCAGAGACACCAGAACACTCATAAGATACTGCAGGAGCTTCTGGAAGTGAGATTGGTAAGCTTGTAGCGTCATCAGATATATTCTTATTTTCTGGTGTCTCGGAGCTTAAACGTTCAGAATCATTGTGAGAAGGTAAGCTATTTTGCAACGAGGCAGGAGAACCAGCAGGGTTCTTACTGCTGTGTAAAGTATTTTTAATAGGTACTGGAGAAGCTAGAAACGGAGTTGGACTAAAAGGATTAAAATCCAAATGTGCTGGACTTTCGGGCCGATCTTGGAAAGTGGGCAAAGTCACACTTTTCCATAAACTATTTGCTGTATACAAATTGATCCACTCTTCAAGGCCGCCTAACAAAAGGCTTGGAGGTCGCTGAAGAGCCTTGCTGCTAGGATTTTGATATATGGTGTTCGAAAAGGTATGCAACGTTTGTTCTTGCTCATTTAGACAGTCTCCAGACAAAAAATTTGCGCTTCTCGTATTTGCGTCATAGTAAACAACTAGTGCATACTTATCACGGTTCTTGAACAGCACTTGTTCATGCTGTGGCGATTCAACAAGTCCTTCTTCCAAAGATTTTGAGGGGTCCAAGAAGCAACGATTGATAGTCATTGGCTCAATGCAAATAACTTGCGAAGATGGGATGTGCCCCATATTAAAATACGCACGAGAGCGTATATCAATGACCAGCATTTGGTCAGGGTACTTAGAAAGAAGCTGGTAGAAAAGTTGTGGAGTGATTGTAAAAGAAGATGGGAAATTGGGATTTGGATTCTGAGACGGCAAAGTAGAAGAGGTTTTAGGGTAAGATTGGTTATTTGATGAAATATCTTGTGCGCCAGGTTGAACAGCTGTAGTACGAGGCGAAGGAGTTGCATGTGTTGAACTTGATGCTGCAAAATGTAAGAGTTTCGAGGCCGAAGGACTGGTATTGAGGTACATAGAAGAGAAGCCATCTTCTAATGAACTATGATCCAAATTAGGTGCATTAACAAATGGTGATGCTGGTCGAGATGTAGCTAATCTGCCTGGTGGTATTGGAATTGAGATTGGTGACGATCGAGCATCTGACACAATATCAGAATCAGCGAATCTACTATGAGGTCTATTTGGTGCTTCAACGTTACCTGGTTGTTTATTATAGACCTCCTCCATGACTTGTACATTTCTTAAAGGTGAAGGTGAGCGAGAACGAGGAAATAATGTCGGTGACGATAACTGAAGGTGCTGAGGTGGGGAAGGTACAGCAAGATTAGGCTGAGGAGGTGACGGAGCAGGACTTGTAGGCTGGGGATAGTTGAGGACTGGTGTGTTGGAGGGAGATGAAGAAAGGTTAGGTTTGAACAGGGTTTCGTGATTGTTTCTCATGGGCACTTGTCCAGTATGACCATTCTGGGTATTCGGGGGATTATGACTGCGTTTAGTGGTTTGCTGCAGTGGAGCAGACATGGCTGATTCCAATGCTTTGAGAGCTTCAAAATCATTTGTGACACTGCGAAGGAGTGAGTGATAGTTATTGTCGAATTCAGGAGACTTTTTGCGTTTTTTATCAAAGTTCTTGCTTCTTGATAACAAGTCAGTGACAATATAGTATGCTTTGTAGTAATTGACATAGCGGACATCGAAAGCATTGAACTCGTTATGAAACTTGTTTAGGTACTCAATAGCAGCGTCTAGTGTAGATCCAGGCCCATTTGCACCATCTTCTACAACCGTTCTAGCAAAAGATTGCAGCTGGCTAAATTGTTGAGAGGAAGGTGGATTAATTGGCACTGTTTTAGTATTAGATTTTTGGTAACTGGAGGACTTATCATGAGTGCTTTTAGCAGCAGAGGAACTCTGTAAACTAGGTGTTTTCATTAATCGGACTTGGATGGTTTGAATGTAAAAATATTGTTTTTTCTATATCTATTTTTGTTCAAATGATTAAAGCATGTTTGATCTGGATCAGAGTTGAATTTATATATATATTTTGGACTTGCTGGTCGTTTCTATATTCACCCACACTCAGCCTTTTTTTTTTTAAGTACATCAAAAGAAACGGCTAAGCCTTGTGAAATGTTAACGGATCAAAACATGAAACATATTTAGCTCTCCTAAATTAATGCAAGGTTGATTACCTCAAAAATCGTTTATCGTCGGTTCCTATTAGGAAACAAGGAAGGAATACAGGCATCTGTAACCTTTCTGAAATCCATGATGGGATTATAAACCTTGAAGTCGGCAAAGAGAGTCAAGTGGGTATGAATTAAATTGTATTCGGGTCAAACTCTTGCAAAGCTTAAGTTGATGAAGCAAGAAACGATCGTATCGGTTGTATCTTATTTGAGATGGAGTATGTGTTGAAAAGCCTCGAAAATTAGGAAAGTATGAGAAGCCAGAAAGTGCTACTAATATATTTACATTTGATGTTACGAAATCGCTAAGATAAAGACTGTCTATTTGGTGTTGTGTAGTGATTGTGTAGCACATTCTATGACAAGTGATGTCATAGAGCCAGTAGGTAGCCACGTCTATGAACAGCGAAATCAAAATCGTGTATCGCACAAAATGCTACACAAAGGTCTGAACCGATCAAACTGAATGGTCTGCGCTGATGATACAAGTTATACTGCTTAAATATTTATTAACACGAGTATCACCATACAATTCAAATGTGCTTAAAAGAGTTTATAAATATTTGTTCAGATTCAAGACATTTTTCATGTGAAGCTGTGCACTTATCAGTTTGTTACACACCGTGACACATTCTGTCTTAAAAACTATATATCTTTTCATTTATCAACAAACAGATCAAACCCAACCACGTTAGTATTCCATTTACCTTTTTTACGCAATTTACGTAATTCCAACGCTACAATGCCTGACAACCAAGATGCTCCAATCACTGCCATTGACTATATCAATCGTCAACAACAATTGTATGTTTCATGTGCTTCTTTGTAAATTCCACACGTACAAAATTAATATCAACTAACATTTTTGTTCACTGATTAGAGAACAAGATGCTCGTGAAAGTATGCCATATGAACCTCAAAAATGTACATTTTCAGAGCCATTTGAAAACATCGGTCGTCAACAAATTTATGCTTGCTTGACTTGCTCTAACCACAAGCGTGAAACTCTTGAAAAGGATAACAAAACCGCCACACCAGTTACATTTCAACCAAATGGAGTCTGCTACAGCTGTAGTATTCAGTGCCACGCTGATCATGATCTTGCTGAACTATTCACTAAACGCAATTTTGCTTGTGACTGTGGCACTACGCGTATGCCATCAAATAATCCTACCGATGGCTCACCTTCTGGCTGTAATCTGCGTCGAAACCATGGCTCCTTAGATCCCCCAGAGTCAGTTTCCAACGTTTATTCACATAACTTTCAAGGCCGCTTTTGTTCTTGTGATGTTAAGTTTGTTCCAGATGAGCAAAAGGGTACAATGTTTCAATGCTTACTTGGTGACGATCCATGTGATGAAGACTGGTATCATGAAGAATGTATTTTAGGCATTCCATTGGGAAGCGCTTACAATGATGATAAGAAGCCTGATATCTCAAATTCGGACATAAAAGACGAAAACAAAGTGGATGAATCCAAACACAGTGCCGAACCTAACGCGAGAGAAAACAGCAACAACCAAAATAATAATAATGAAGGAGATGATACCGACGATTTTGACAATGTTACCCTTCAAGGCTTACCAAATGTTGACCAGTTTGATTCTTTTGTCTGCTGGAAATGTGTACAAAAGCATCGCGAAATTTTCAAACAGCTTGCAGATTTAGAGCCTTCTGCAATCACAGCTGTTGTTCCTCATGGTGAATGGAAATCTCTGGAAGATCGAGCCGCCGCGTTGAGGAAAAGAACTTTCGAAGACTCTAGTTCAGATACTGACTTCCAAATTTCGAAAAACGTGAAACCAGATATTGAAGAAAAAGAAAAGGATGAAGAGAACAACAAAGGAAAAGTCAATAATGAAGATACCAAACGGTGTTCTGACGCTCTGGAGTTGTCTAAACACTTTCCTTCCAAATATGAATGTTCATTATTTATGGCCCCTGGTTTCCGATTCAAACTCAAAAATGCAGTTTCTAATCTCAAAAAGCAACAAGAAGAAAAGACTTCATCTGCAGCTGTACAAACTTCACTTGTGGCTTTCTTATCATCCACCTATCCTTTCTTTATTTCAGAAGAACTCACATATGAGCCCCCGGAGGACGACGATGACCAAAGTAGTGTATATGAGGCTGGTGCCCGTGCACTTAATGACATTCCTCGTGAACAAGCGTTGAACGGTCTGGAGGCGTATGCGGCGATTAAACAGAAACTAGGCGACTTTTTCAGACCCTTTGCTGAACAAGGGAAAGTTGTTACTGAGGAAGATGTCACTGGGTTTTTCCATAGAATGAAAGAGGAACAACAAGAGAGAAGAGGTGGTATATAAATACAAATATTGATGAATGAAACTCATAGTTATTTGAACGTATATGTACTGTTAATCGAACAGCAAAACTATTTGACGAATTATTTTCAGAATCTCTTAGACCCCATGAGGTTTCTAAGCTGTTGATGAATTATATATCAGTCTCCCAATGTAACAAATCACTAAAGCCAAAATTTTCAGCTACAAGTCTAGCAACAAATTAGTACTTTAGTTTCCAGCTTTTGGTCCGAGTGATCGTTTATAAACCAATGATTTTAATAGGTACGAATATTTTGTCAAATTACAAAAAGATATATAAAAAAAAACTATTTACAAACCAAACTATAGCAGTTGACAACTCAACAAGCTACATGAATAATGCATTTTCTATAATATTGGTCTTCGGCCAAATTCTTCAACATCCATCTTACATACAAAAAAAACATTTCGCTTTATGGGTATTTTAATTCATTAGATTAATCCTTTTTACTCTTTTTGAGAGAGTCAATCTTTTCAAACTGCTTTTCCCACAAGTGATCAGCAGCTTTTCGGTCGAGCTTTTGAAAAGCTCTGTCAAATACTTCGCTGTACCATTCAACAGGAACTGGCTCAAGGCCTTCCTTAACATTGTCTGGCATAGCTTCCCAGTCAGCAACATTGTCCTTGGGGAAGAAAATAGTCTTTGCTCCACTTCGCTTAGCGGCAACTGCCTTTTCACGTAAGCCACCAATACGGAGAACACGGCCTGTCAAGGTCAACTCACCAGTCATGGCAATAGTAGAGTCCAATGGATGGTTCAAGGCAAGAGATAACAATGATGTGGTCATGGTAATACCTGCTGATGGACCATCCTTGGGAATAGCACCTTCAGGACAGTGAAGATGAATTCGAGCACGCTCAAAAAATCTGTTCTCGGGGAAGTTCTTGCCCACATACATTCGGGCAAATGAGTATGCAATGCTGGAGGATTCCTTCATTGTAGATCCTAACTGACCAGTTTGTGACAAACCAGCATGTGAATCAATACTCAATGGCTGTTCCAATACTGATTCAACGTAAAGAGTGCTGCCACCCATACTAGTAACACCAAGTCCCATAACAACACCTATTGGTGTCTTCTCGTACATTCTGTCCTTGATGTAAAGTGGGGGACCAATGTAATCCTTCAAATCTCCCGAGGTAATCTCAATTGAAATATCATCAGGAACCTTCAATGGCTTGTGCTGAGAAATAGACTGAGGTTCGTCGCTTGTAGAAGCAGCTGACTTGGATTCAGACTCTTTAGCTTCAGGTGTCGCTTCTGGGGTTTCAGGAGTAGTTGCAGAAGAAGACTTAGGCTTGGTGAAAGAATCAACAAAAGCCTCACGAATAGTTTGAGGTCTGTAAGGAACCTCAGGCTCAGGAACAGGCGAAGATCCTTCTTCAGCAGGCTTTTCTGAGCCAACATCAGTGGTAATCTTCTCTGGCTCCTCAGGCTTTTGAGCTTCAGCATCAATAACCTCTTCTTGGAAGTTGTCTTCGCCAACCTTTTTAATGATGTTAAGAGCAGCTTTTCTATAGATCTTTTCAATCTGCTTCTTCAAGTTACGAACACCACTTTCACGAGCATACTTTGAAATGATGCCTTCAATTGCGTCATGGGTAAGAGAAACATTTGCATGCTCCAAGCCAGCAAGCTTTCTAGCGCTAGGTGCCAAGTACTTTTCAGCAATAGCAATCTTCTCCTCAGCAACGTAGCCAGAAATCTCAATGACTTCCATTCTGTCAAGGAGTGGTCCGGGGATCGTATCAAGAGAGTTTGCAGTGCAAACAAAAAGGGTCTTAGACATATCGATAGGAACGTCCATATAGTGATCGAGGAAGGATGAATTTTGTTCAGGATCCAAAAGCTCCAAAAGAGCGGCTGATGGATCACCGTGATATCCAGCACGACCAATCTTGTCAATTTCATCAATCAAAATCAATGGGTTCTGTGTTTGAGTCTTTTTCAAAGCTTGAACAATACGACCAGGCAAAGCACCAACATATGTTCTTCGGTGACCCTTGAGCTCAGAAACATCAGAAACACCGCCAATACTGAATCTGTAAAATTCTCTGTTCAAGGCCTTAGCAATGGATTTAGCGACTGAGGTTTTACCAACACCAGGAGGTCCAACAAAACAGACAATCTTACCATCGACTGTACCCAAAAGCTTACCAACAGCGATGAACTCTAAAATACGGTCCTTGACATCCTTCAAACCATAGTGGTCTTCGTTGAGAATTTCCAAAGCATTTTTAATATTGTAAGAGTCCTTAGAGTACTTTCCCCATGGAAGTTGGGTAATCCAATCAATGTATTGACGGGTAACGTTGTATTCAGCTGCAGCAGGCTCAAGTGTCATGAGCTTGCTGATTTCGTCATCAAAAACCTTGGAAACGCTTTCTGGCATACTGAGCTTTGCGGCTTTTTCCTTGAAATTCTGAATAAGTTTTTCACGGCCATCATCCATTCCAAGTTCGCGCTTGATTCCCTTGAGTTGTTCCATCAAAAAGTATTCACGTTGTCTTTTTTGGATTCTGTTGTCAACATCAGCACTGATTTTTTCCTGTAACTGAACGTTCATCAACTCACGCTTAACCAAAACCAAAGCCTTGTCAAGACGCTGTTCAATGTCAACACTGCTCAACACATCTTGGATATCTTTTGCGTGACCAGCAGAAACTGAGGCAGCAAAATCGGCCAGAATATGGGGCTCGTCATATACATTTGACTTAGTGAACTTGTTTCCGGAGAGAATCAAATGAACAACATTATCTTTCAATGGACGATTGAGAGTGGAAAGCTCCTTGAGAACCCTCAAAATCTCTGCAGTGTAAGCTGAAATCTTGCTTGAATGGGGATCATAAGGCAAGTCTTCCAAGTCTTGAGCACCAGAAGTCCATGAAGCAGGAATTTGATACAACTCTTCACGAGCAATATCAATATCCTCGGGAAGAGCGGTTTCAACGTCAGCCTTCTCAACAGGTTCCGCTACCTCTTCTGATTGTTCAGTGTTTTCAGTTTCGGAAACTTCCGCAGCCACAGGCTCAGATTCAGCAGATTCTACAGAGGCTTCAGCGCTAGAAGTTGGGACAATATCGCCGATTTGGATTCTGTGGGTAGGATACAATAAAAATGTCTCAGTGCCGTCATTCTTATTTTCAAAACATCCACCAATACGTGCGTATACACCAACTGGGTAAACATCATCAACCGATTTGATGGTATCTGTGTCGCTCTTTTCTTCCTTAAGCAAGAAAACACCAATGCATTGGTCATCAAGGTTTTCATCGTAAATTTTTCTAAGCGCTTTGATAACTGCTTTGTCTTTAACATCGACAGCCTTGTGGAAACCTATTTGATATGTTAGTAACAGAATAAGTAAAAAAAATTTCAGCAAGAATTTGGATTCATACCTGGTATCAAAGGACGTCTATTAATGGGGAGAATTAAAACTTGTTTCTTCTCTGATGCTGACGCCACAGAAAAGTAATGATCAGTGTTGTTGGTTCTGGATTCGGGGTCTGGCGACTTTGACTGAAGTAAAGATGATGACCGCTCACTAGAATTTTGACTAGATGTTTTAGATCTTGAAGATCGAGTTCCCTGGCGAGTAGACTCTGGGGTAATGGTTTTAGATTCGTCAGAAGTTGGTTCCTTCTTGGATTTAGGCTCAGGCTTTGACTCATCCTTTGAAGCTTCTGGGTCAGACTGTTTATCCTCTTTGTCATTTTTGTCACTTTTATCACTTTTAGAAGAAGTTTTAGGTGACTTTGAGGAATCATCGCCACCGTTGTTGTTAGAATCCGCAAGGATCCTTGCTGAAAAAGCCTTGGAAAGACCTGGTGCTATCGATCCAGACTCTCCAAGCGCAGAAAATGACGCCGAAGAAGAAGAAGGAGAAGATGGGTTATGCAAAAGATTAAGAGGAATGTTCTTGATTCGAGACTCTTGCTTCTTTGACATTATCCGAGCTATCTCCGAAACTTCAGGATTTGACGAATGTGAAGCAAAGCGCAACTGGTTCTTTGCAGCGCTAAACGCAATCCATGAGTTTTTTTGAGCCTGTCTTCGAACAGCTTGAGATGTCGAAAGCATAATGTTGATTTATTCAGAATTGAGATAAAAAATGCTCTTATTAAGACGATACAGACAATTAAATATTGAAATCAGACAGAAAGGCGGAGAAAAGCAAACTGGTGAAAATATACAAGACCGAGGAGTAAATGATCTACTAATACAAGAAAAAGAGAGGGTATTAACCAAAACAATTGTACAAATTCCTGTTTTGAACAAAAAACGGAATGATGAAAAACAAGTGTTGAAGAGTGAGAGTGGCAAAGATTATTCAGAGGCAGATAGCTGTTGGTATTCGAGAGTGGTAGGCTACGCGTGGTAGTGTAGTTTCCAGACCAATCACAAAATAATTATCACGTGAATCCTCGCGTGCATCAAATCATGACTCAGGGTCTTTACAAATTGGATTACAATTCTGAGATTCCAAAGTTGAAGGTTATGATTAATATAAAGATTGATAGAGAATGGAAAGGATGCTACTTAAACTTTAGTTTTGCTTACAGTTCTGTGTGTAGCATTAACTGTGTAATATTAATGTAATGTGTTTTTTTTGGATTTATCACCTAACTTGTCCAAACTTGTATAATGCTTTCTCTTAACTGTTCGACTAGGAGGCTTTGTCATAGACTATGATACAATCTGTTTCTCAGATTCATCAAGGCCAGCATCTTTAGAGATCCTGGATTAAGCAGGTCTGAATAAGTTGCTGGAAGACTAATTAGTTTTTGAAGACTTAAATGGAGACAAGTCAACAAATATTAGGAACCAAAAATGTCTCCTAGACAAAACTAATTCGGGTATACTAGTCCTAGGGCTTTCTGTGGTTAAATCTGAAGTGCAATTGAGACTATTCTGTTAAACCTTGATTTCATTTACTTTTGAGTTGTATTATAAGATCCTTTAGGTCTTGCAACTTGTTCTGGACGAGTAGGCACATCTCGTTTTGATTTGAAAAAACAAAATTTGGTTCAGGGGTTCTCGTAATGCCCTTTCTCATTTTACGGTATATACCAATATCCATATCACTATTATGCTTCTTGTTTTTATTGTTCCCTGCGTCATTAACATGCACAAAAAAGCTCTCCCAAGTCTCTATCACTGATATCCTCCAAAAATGCCTTGCTATTTATGCCATCAAACCAAAGTCAATAGCAGGATTAATAGCCAGTCAAAGTCTTTGAAAAAATATAATTTTAACTTGGCAAAGTTTCGACTAATCTTTGTAAAAGTTTTATTGAATCTTTGATGTTTTGTGGAAGACTTGATTCCAAACAGCTTTATCATTTTATTTTATTTTTAGCAATATTCATTTTTTTTCTGGAATTAGATATAGTAGCTCAAAGCAGTAAACAATGTTTCATTAGTAGAATGGTATTTATTATATGCTTTTAATAACATCTTGAACACTGTTGGTGCTTGACTGATGTTTATTTCTGGTAGAGTACCGACATTACGAGATTTGTGGAGCAGTTATTCAAAATGGTTGCTCAAAGCCAGCTATTTTATACTTGAACTATTTTTGTAATACTCTGAAACTTGGGAAAAACAACTTACTTTTTTTCTTTGCTTCCTGATCAATGGTATAATCTGCAAAGCACAACTTTTGTGCTTCAGCTCAAGCATATCGTATCTAACGTATGCCGCGATATTCATGTGATGCACATGCTTGTTTTGTATTGAAGATATTAAAAACAAATCAAAAAAATTAAGAAATACAGATGAAGATAAGATGTATAGTAAGAAAAATATTTACTAGCCGATGATGTGAACTAAAGATGTCTTTGGATCAAGATAAAAGCCTAAGTCAGCTTAGTACACAAGCAGTGGCTGAACAGCAGTTTAACCTATGTATTTGAATTTGATACACCTTAATACATGAGTAAGAAACAAATATCTGGAAAAAGCACATAGGTACTGACTAGAGCTTTTGATGAGATTATGAATGATTCAAGAATCTCTGTGACAACCCGATTCCCTCTGGCTTGAAAAATTGAAAAAAATGTCATGTTTGGGCTAGATTGGCAAAACAAGTGTCCTTACATAAATAAATGTACATACATGAACAAACACAATAACTATATTCTTTTCCAGAGATTATCATTTTTAAAACAAGCCATAACTAATATAAACACATACAAAACAACTGATTAATTCATTGGGTATAAAGACACATTTCCTGTTTTATGAAAAAAAGTCTATCATTGGTATTCCTGTTCATCTTCTCCATCTGGTGTCGTTGGAACAACTTCATCCTGTGCTCTTTTGTTTTTCCCGGCTTGACTCTATAAGTATCAAATGCTAGTTAGTTTCTAAGTCTTGAAATTTCAACACTCTTTTGGAACTCCAAAACGTTTTTCAAAAAAAAAAAAAAAAAAAAAAAAAAAAATCAGTAACCATACCTGTCTGTATTTCGTTAAGTAAATTTTCAAAACTTCTGAATAATTCTCAAAACCAAGTGACATCAAAGCAAATAAAATATCTTCACCATTGACAGTCTTCCTTCGCTCCGCAGAGCACCTGTCAGTCGCTTCACTGGTGACAAATGAGATAAACTCACTAACACATTCTTGCATACATTCCTTTGCTTCCTTGGAGATTTTGGCGTTATCTGGCAACGCGTTTTTCATTATTCGGGCAACTAGAGATTAACAAATCAAACGAGAAACTGTTAGACTCAAACCATAGTTTAGTTTTCAAGGGCGAAGATACTGTTCAGCCACGCTTAACTTACCATTTGCTATTGGCAGCCACCGATCTTGCTCCCTGATCACAAACCCTTGAATAGGCTCAGGCAGATCGTGACCTTGGTTATCATGACCATCAGAAGTGTCTTGAACTGCAACGCCATTGTCAGACACATCTCGATAAATTGCAGCAGAGTGAGAGTTGTCTTGATATTCAATGCCTTCGCCCTCAGATTTGACTAGTAAGCCGTGAGAATCATGTTGGTGAGACAGTTGGTTATCTGAGTCCGTAGCGTACTGTTGTCGATCCTGTTGTTCATCAAACAATTGCTGCTGTAAATGTTCGTCTGACATTGTGTGAAAATAAAATATAACAAGATATTATTTCTTTAAACAAAGGTATATAGCTGAATAAATGATTAGGGAATTGAAGTGGGTATTACCTTGCAAATATTGAATATTCGTAAAGTTAAACTAGTATTTTCAAAATTGGCTTTTGTTTCAGGATTCCAAAGTATGATTAACAAAAAAAAAAAGAAGCCATATATAAAATGTATTAACGCGTAAATTACCATGTTTTTTTACTAACGTAGCAAAACTGTGCTTTATTTATCACATGATATAGTTGTGACTGGAGAATGTGTCATTTATCACATGACTCAACGTCGGAACCTAGTGAGTTGACCTTCTGTCACTGGATGATTATTTTGGTAAAAATGAAAAAAAAAATTAAAGTAATTAGCGTAAACTCAGTTGGTTATCAGTAATTGGGATTTACTGCTTTTTGGGAAATGAACTGGGAATACCATTTTCAAGATATCAAATCATTGAGTGAAGGTTTTTATCGCCTTGTAGCTCAATATCTACAAACGGCTGAATGGTAATCTGTATCTAACCTGAGTTTCATACAAATTTGGCAATCTTTAACCATGTATTTTCTATTTTATTTTTGATCTTTCTTCCCAAATATCATCAGGCAGCACGCAACGACTCTCCGGTGCGTTTTCGAAAACTGTTTTCTTTTGTTAATTTGTGTTTGTATTTTTGTTTTTGTTCAAAACTACCAAATGTCTCACTCAGAAATTTTAAAATTTGGAATTGTTGCTTTTTTGCACGATGCTCGCCTGGTTATTTGCTTTTTTTTCTGGACTAATTCAAAGACTAGTGCATATAAAAAGCGATAATGATTTTAGTGATGGGAATAATTATCTGCGTATCGCATATCCATTTTGTTTCTTAATTCAATATTTATTTATTTGCTTAACTGTAAAAACTGCACGTGAACTACAATGCAAATACTTCAAGGTTTATTTAGGTCCTCAATGGTGAAGCTTAAATAAGACTTTAAATGCACTTTAATTTTACATGACAACGAAAACTTTTTTCACATTCTGTAAATAAAACCAAACATAAAAAAAAAAAAGCCCCCAACTATTTTCATTGTTATCAATGAACAGTTTGAGCCACTCCAGTCATGTTTTATTGAAGCATCTGACTATCTTGGCTATTTTTTGATGAATGCGCAGACTATCCTTGCTCTACTGATCTAGACTGTTTAGACCTGGAAACTAGTATCAACACACACCGCATGATTTTATTAACCGTTTAACCCTTTTTGTTTTTTTTTACTTCTTGGGTTGTAACAAAAACCGTAACTTGGAACTATTTTTCAACCATGTCTCGCTCGTATTAATTATAAAAGACAGTTTGCCAAAATAAAACCTGTTTTCTTTGTCCCCCCAGTACAGTATTTAAAACACAAGCCCCCAGTGCTGATATTATCAAAACCGGTTACAATAGTTGAGCCAAAAAACGCTCAACATTTAATACAGTTTAAACATTTGTTTGTTTCTTGTCGTACCAACTCGGAATTGTTTCGAGTGTAACGTACCTAAAAAAAAAAAAGTATTCCACTAAAAATACCTCATTCTTTCCTACTTAAACTATTTCTTATTTTTTTCAAATTTTCTTTTGCATTTATATAGGTCGATTCCTATTTAATTTGTTTGTACAAAGCTTTCATTAATACTTCAAACACACAATCGTTCGAAAAATAGATCAAGAATGCTGGAACATAACGAAAGTCGGAAACTTTTGGACAACAGTTTACGCAGATCATCATCCCAAGACTTGTCAGCTATTTCGGAACAAAGTCGGAACCACTCCAAAAAGCATAGAAATCATTCCAAACCTCAATCAGGTTCTTCCTCAAACTGGTCGCTTAACGATGAAAACTTTCAAAATAACAATGATTACTCCGAGCCGGATCTTGAAATGTATGCCGACTCTCCCGGATCCGGCGATGACGGAAGTGATTCAGAACAAACATACTCAATGGCCAATAGTACCGACAGCTTGAACAACAAAAAACCGTCAAGACGGCGCCAAAAGTCTTCAAATCAATTCATCAGCATAGCTTTTCGGATTTCGGATTGGATGGATGGCCCTTCAAAACCGTGGTCGCCATCAGCTACACCCTTCTTTCCAAAACTTCAAAAGTTTCCCAAACGCCTAAAAAAACAAAGTCCAGCTTTTTTCTATAATCTTTTCTGGGTTATTTTTCTTGGATTATGGACCATGCTGTTCTTTTTCCTCAGCCTCAACACAATCCTTGCAGTTCCAAAAGTAGACGGATCTAGCGTGAGCATTCTCAACTGTGGTACAACTTTTCAGGCCTGGCTTGGCAAAAATGAGCTTTGCGGACTCAATGGTACTAAGTGCCGTGCTATGGACCCCGAAATGAAGGATCTTGTTTTCAAATGTCCAGCCGGGTGCAACGAGGATGGTAGAACATGGAGTTACTCTCCTGTTGGTGATCTTGAAACTATTTATCAGCCATACGTCATAGGTGGTGGGAGCAGTAGCGATAAAGAATCCGATACTTGGAACAGCTATCGGGCTGATTCATATGTGTGCCCATCAGCACTTCATCACGGCTACATGTCAAATCGCGAAGGGAAGATTGGACGCATTGTGTTCAATGGCCCTAAATCTAAATTTCTAGGTTCGAAAGGTAATGCTGGAATTTCGAGTTTAGACTTTAATGGTTGGTTTCCCCAATCTTTTTCTTTCGATGACGATTTTCCCACACATCACAAACTTTCAGGCGGCAATGACATCAGATGGACTATCGTATGGATAAACATTGTTCTCTCTGCCATTTTTGGTTATTTTATGGTAAGCGGCCTTGTGTTTTATTGGATTATGATGATATTAGGATTTTGGACTGTCTCACTGGCTTCAAATCCACCTTGGATCAATGCCGATTTCTCCAGTGAACAAGCCATTTCAGAGTTGATCTCTACATCATTTCGTCACTTTTTACCTTTCATGTTGGGTGCCTATGTTATCTGGCGGTGCAGCGGACGTGGAGTGCTGCTTAATTTAGATGCACACTTATCCAAATCGATTCTATGGATCGGTGGTTTTTGGGTTGCTGTTTTGGAGAATTATACGTTCAGTAAACTTCCAATCAATAGACTTATTATTTCTGATATCAAGCAACAAAAGGGCGGAATGTTGACGGTGATTGTCATAGTTGTGGTTATATTGGCTATCGCAGTCAAACAAGCCGTCATTATTTGGAGAATGGGCAGTTTAAAAAAGTATTTGGCTATTTACTTGTTGATGATTTTAGGTTTGGTGCTTCTAGCCTGTATCCCAAACCAGACCTTAAGAATTCACCATTATATCTTGGGTCTTTTACTTTTGCCAGGTGTTGGCTTTGAAACTACTAGCGGACTCTTGTACCAAGGCTTGCTCGTCGGCTTTTATGTGAGCGGTATCGCTAGATGGGATTTTGATAGCATTATTCAAACTGCCTTGCAGTTGAACCGCGGTGATGCACTCGATTATGGTGGATTACCCGAGTTCAAAGATGTGTTGATCAACTTTGCTGGAAACAGCACTGACCTTACTGTGAAGTGGTATGACATTTTGCATTCAGCATCATCGCAAGGTGATTATATCAAGTCTCTTTGGAATGGATACAGTTTAATTGTAAATGACATTGAAGTGTATCGAGGGAATGAGACAGAGATTTCATTGTCGAGTTGGATCAATCACGCAGCACAAACTACGTCTTTAGATAGTTTGAAAAATGTTTATTTGCGACTTGCGTTTGCTAATCTAGTACCAAGCATTGATACTACTGGCGATTACACAAAAGCTGGAGTAATTGACTTGGTAAATGCTACATGGGTTGCACCAGCTGCAGGTCCATCCTGAAAAAAAACAAAAAAGAGAAACATACTTTGCATTTTACTATTATTGGTTTTTTTTTTTTTATGATATATATGTATTAGAATTATTAAAAAAAAAAGGATTTAACAAATTAAAGAGTATGAACATGATTGAAAAGCAATATTGAAGAAATCAAAATATGCTAATTTATCTAAGAAGAAGCCTTAAGCTTGAAGCTCTGTGAGCCAGAGCCAGAGCGAGATGAGACACCAACAGGGTTAGAAACTGAAGGAGTAGAGGAAGATGACCATTGATTAGAGCCACCATACTGGATGTAGCCAGATGGATCTTTGGTAAAGTCGCCAAAGGCTGCACTGCTAGAGCAAGAAAATGAGCCACTGGAAACGCCGCACTTGCCAGCACTCGAAGAAATATGCAAATTACCGTAGCCGTCGTTGACAATGGTGAATGTGTCACAACCCGAAGTAGCCCATTTGCCCGCAGAATTGAGACAACCAGACTGACCAGAAACATTAATGGTAGCCTTGGTGGTAGAACTGGCAGGAGCCTGACTAGCGCCAGTATATCCCTTAGGATAGTACCAGATTTTGTCGGGACAGTTACCGGTTCCAGTAGGTGGTTCGGTAGGAACAAACATACCATTAGCAACTGCACCTCGAAGATAGAAGTGATAGTAGACTTCGCTGAGCGCACCAGCCTTGGTGCAGCCCAAGTATACGTTGTGTCCAAAAGATGAGTCTTTAATGGCAGCCAGCATATCAGCTTTGGAGTATTGCTTCTTGTCTGTAGGAGTGATGCCTGCAGCTTCAAGGAACTTGTAAGTGGGGAGAGTCTTCTGAAGCTTGACAACAGTAGTGAAAAAGTCGACAACATATTGGTACTTGTTTGCGTCAGAAGAGTAGCAGCTAGGACTGACAGTGTCCATACATGTTCCATGCTTGTTGAACTCATGAAGCCAAAGATCAGCGTCACTTTTTCCCTGGTTCTTCCAACTGTAGTTCATCTCAGCCAAAAGACTGTTAGCCCCAGCGTCACGAAGAACCTCGGTAGCATCAGTGATTTCCCAGTCAGGATTACAGTATTGCTTGTAACCTCCAGTGCAAAGATCGCTCCAAAGACCGTGGGTTGTAAACAAGTCAGCAGGACCAGTTGCAGGGTTATAATCCCAAAATTGTGTAGCCAACATGAGGCCGTTAGTAGCTTCGTAACAGCAACTAGCAGGAGACTTGTCACCCAATGAACAGGACAGAGGAGTGTTGTAACTAGAAACATCACATTGCTTGTGGAAAGAAGAGGTCAAGTATGGAGTAGCATATCGATGAGCAGGGTCCTTGTCCTTGTCAGCGCACGCAACAAGAACTTCAAAGTCATCAGATGCATCCGCAGAAACAGCAGTCATGTTCCAAAGAACAATCATGGTAGTGAGAACCTTGGAAAAGGCATTTGATGGAGTAAAGACCTTCATGATGAGGTTGTGAGTGGATTATTATGATTTTTTAATGCAGAAATGGTTGTGAAAACTTAATATTCGCATGAATATTTACAGGTGTATTTATACTTTTGAAAAAGCTCAATACATTCCAAATCAGTCTCTGTTTCCATTCCTATCACGTTTACAGCTAATCAATTCTAAATTGACTGTTGCGACTAATTGGGCTTGAAACCCTTGATTTTGGGCCAATGGTTGATTTTGGAATACCGACGGAGTTTTCTTTTGAACGGCACCTGAAATAATCAGTACATGATGCACATGCTTGCCTTTACAATGATATACGTTTTGAAGCCAATTTTTTCAAGGTGTACAGTAAAAATACGATCTACGGATTGAAAACGCTTGGGATTGTTGCAAAACCCGCCAAATTGTCAAATTTAACAATTTAACTTGGCGTTATTTTTCAACCAAGTCATCCGTAAAACTAACCTGCTTCTTTGGGGTAGCATGTGTTTGAAGGATTACCGAAAAAAACGTGTGGTTCATTCCGACGCAGTTAGCCGGCAGCTCGTTTGAAAAAAAAAAATTAATCAATCAAACTCCACAATGTGCTGCCCACTTATTACAAGATTTGTTGCAGCCCATGAGAATTGGGGAATCTGTAACTGTAACAATTGCTGAAATTATTTTCATATTTGAGTTTACCGTCGAAGCTAACCGAAGGATCAACAGAAATTAGCTTTCACGAATATTATACAAATATGAGAAGAACATATCGATAGAGGTATGAAGATTAAAGAGTCATATATTGGTTTTCATAAGAAATACAGAAAATGTTGCATCTAGGATTGAATTAGTTTTCGACGCGACCAGATATTATCTAAACCCATATGCTAACAAAGTATAATTGCACGCATATGACTGTTGAGTCAACCACGAATATGAAAAAAAAAAAAAAAAAAAAAACGTGAATGAGAAGCCGCTGTTCAAGATTGTACTGTTTTTGTACCTTTGCAATAACGTGTTTTGAAAATATTCAACAGACGGTTGAATAGATTTCCCTAAATATATGGATTTAACCGCTTGTTCAGGTGTTTTTTTCCAGTTATTTTCTCCAATAAACTGTCTCACTATACCATCACAAATAAAAGGCTTCACAGTTTATCACGTTGATTGGTGATCCAGCCTTTTACAAGTTAGAAGCAAAAGTATATTGATTTTAAATATCAAAAATAAAGAGTATGGTAAATTAATAAAGCCAACGTTTGTTAGCAAGCTGTTTACAATTATTATGACTTTCATTTTGGCCAGTTAAAAGATTCCACAAGTATTTGAAATGTATAGTAATGATATGGAAACTATTTACCTTTAATGTTGCATTTTTTCTGTAGTAATATCTAGAAAATGTTTAGTCTTTGTTGTGATGCAATAGCTGTAGAGAACATTGATTTCTTATTGGTCTTCCAAAAAAAAGCCCACGCTCATTAAAGCATTCAATGTACTTTTTTGGTTGTTTCGTGTTGTAGCTTTTTTCTGAAAACAGCTCTGTAGCATTTATAAACAAAAAAATATTACAATCCTATACGTTTATTACTACCAGGTATGACACTTTTGTGTTGTGTTGAATGGCTAAGGGCAGTGAGGAAGTTCAATGTTGGTATTATTTTTTATTTTTAGCTTCAGGCGTGTAAGCTAAAACAAGCGATTTTGAATCTTTTAAACCGAATAATACTAATGGAAATAAATATTTACGCTCAACACAAAGCCATACTTTCTGTGAAGTCGGGCATCCAATCTAATACCAACCAAAACGGAAGCGAGGGCTTGAAGAAAGGTCAACGGCGCAAAAATTAAAAGCAAATTTATAATAATCAAATACATTTTTATCTTGAGTAAACACATATATATTTTAAACAAATATATATAATACAACACCCTTTTTATCAAAACACATTTCACTTTTTTATTGTATTTTTTTCTTGTAACTGAGATTATGATTATCATTCGCTAAATTACTGAAATGTGTTTTCACCGTATTCCTCTAGATATATTCCTTTCAGTCAATGAGTTTCTTCCTGTACAAAAAACAAGACAGCTTTCTCTAAATTGCATACAAAGAAATATTTGGATCCAGTGGTGTACAATAAAATGACAATTATAGATGAATTGGAGTTTTCTTATAAAACCCATAGTCTACCTGAACAGATATTTCATTTAGTGTTCTAGATCTTGGCCTCGGTTTCCAGTTTTATTTGATATTAATTCCTCAGTCGCCAATTTTCTTAATGCAAAACCATTTCAAAAATTAATTTTGCATATTCAATGGATATCAGACAACTTGAGGTTGCTTTACATATAACTCAAATAATTCTCTGACGGTTAGAGATGGTTCATGTGTCTAAAGTCTGTACATTAGAGGCAAAAACATGGCAGGTAATAAATTTAAATCCAAAAGGTTTTAATCCAAGCAAAGTTAATCTTATAGTTGATCTTCACAAACTAGTTCAGCCTACTCAAAAAGGGAACTCACTCAACCATTGCTATTCTTTAATTCCTTTCATTGATAATCCAGAAAAGTATCAAGCATTGCCAACTCTGAACATTGCCCCTTTAATGACTATTTTTCTTGATACCCAAATAATCAGGGTTTTACAAACCCTCACATGCTTAAAATTTGTTCGGATCTTTAACATTTATTCATCGTTTTTTGTTACAGCATATATGCTAAAACCCCGATTTAAGTTATTTGAAATTAGGGTAAGCCCTCCACAATTCACTGCATGTTACGTTGGAAATATTCCTCTTTTTGACTAGCTTGTTATACAAAGTATAGTAAACGTACCATGTATCACGAAACTAGCTGCATCTGAAACTATGATATACAAAGACCGATTGATGTTCAACGTTGAATAAAATGGGCATAATGGATCGTGCACATATTCTACTCGAAGATTTGCTGCTCTGTTGAGAAATGTGACGATGCGTAACTTGATATAAGCAATTAACACATCCTGGAGTATGAAATAGCCCATACGTGTTTGTTTGTAATATAAGTTCAGCAGACGCTTTGATATCACTTGCATTGGATTATCATCAGTACACTGTTATCAAGTACTTTCTGAATACGTCCTTCAAGTTTTCCAATCTGAAGTCTCTAATGATCAGTCATGACTAAGTTTGTCATTTAGATGACGACTGTTTTCATGCACCCATAGATACCTTGTTTAGTTGGGTACGAATCAATCCGATTGCATTACGCAAAGACATCAAATACTTGACCTCAAGGTTAATAATAACATGTTTTTTGGATATCCAGTGTGGAACAAGAAACTATGTTTTTTGTATGCACTTATCAAACAACTGAAAGATATATTCAAAGCTCCGTATAACAAACATTCTTTGGGATGGTTTTCAGCAATAGAAGAGATAAGAGAAAGACTAAGCCAAGGAAAAGTCCGAGCAGCTCCATGTAGCGCAACAACTCAAGAATTAGTAATGGAAGCAACTTACAAAAAACTCATAGATACTAAGTCATTAGAAATGATTCATTTCACAGGGTTCATCCCACACCTTCAGTCCCTTAATCTTGAGCAATTGTTAAAACCCCATAAGTCGTTCAAAGCAGTTCATTACCACTTGTTTCGACGAACCTCAATTTTAGCTCTACATTTCTCAATCTTCAGACTAAGATATCAGATAAACTATTCCAGCCGATAAAAGAAACTCTTCACTCTTTAGGGCAGAAAAGAAAAGGATACTTCCCATATATAAAATGCATAAAAGCTTATGAATGCACCGAATTCTGTATATAAAGCTATCTTAAGGTGTCTTTGTGAAACTAAACGAATGAATGAAATTTACTTTGGCTATTTCATATAAAAAACAGAGCATTTGCATTGGAAAGTTCTGAAAAAAAATCATCCAGTTGCAATTATTTCGGAGTAACGATTTAAAGTTATGACATTGAACAGTAATCATTTGAAAAATACGGATTTTTGTTTTTGCAAAATTATTATAAAAACAATCAATCAAAAAATCGTTTATAACTCTAAACACAATCAAATATTTTTCTATTTTGCACCAAAAAGGGACAACCAATAGAAGGACGATTGGGTGTACAAGTCCATTCATAAGTGGCACAGTGTAACTGGCATTTTTCCTCAATATTGATCTCATATTACTTATCGTATCCACTAGTACAAGGTTAAAGTTCCAGCGAGATTTTCTCACCACTTCCAACTACCAAATTGATAGCTAAAGAATCCACTGTTATATAATATTTGAAACAATTCATACTAATAGTCGAAACCAATATTAGATACGCAACTCGTTATGGAGCCATGTAATTTACACCGTATCAGTTCAATGGTCTATATAGTTATTATAGATACCATATTTTACTATTCCCATCGCATCAACTGCTACAAGCCGTTTAATTGTATATAGGAGCTCTCTATTGTTATTTGCTACTCTCGTTCAGTCGCTTTACCACTCAAACCCGTCTGAATTTTGTTGATCGTGAGATTTCATAAAATATACATAATATCTCAATAACCAATACATTTACCTTATTTACATCTTCCTGAGAGCTCCACTTAGCATACTTATTAGCTCTAGTATAGTTTATTGTGTTATAACCCTGGTTCATGCCAATACGGATTAAAAAAATATATCAGAATATCTTGAAATGTTACGACCATGCTAATATCAGAAATAACGTGACTTATGCTGTTTCCACGTGTTGTTCCTAAAGCCTTCGAATGGAATAAGATGGATTTAAACAAGGGTTATCAACACTCAAAATGACTAGAACAAGTGCTTATGATCACATGACACATATCAGCACAATGACTGAAAAATAATTACACAATCTGCCATATCAGTATTTTGGGTACTCCATCAATCTACTGTTATCAACTATCAGACTATAAAATGATAAGACTTCTCCACATTTTACCTTTTCTTTCTTTGACATCACAAATAAACACAATGAAAATCAATTCTTTTACTCATAGCACTGCTGCTATACTCTTATTTACTGCATCAGCATACACTGAAGCAGCTCCTTTGGTCAATCTGGAATCTTTGGCCTCGTTCGTAGCTTCTCATGCTTCTCCTTTGAGGTTTATGTTTCCAGAGTCTTACAATCAACTCCCTTTATTGAATGATGATGACTTACCCGATTCTGATATCCCTAGTCCTGAATACAATCCTCCAGTTCTTTCATCACCAGATCGTGATACTTGTCCAATTGATACTCCAATTTCCTGCTCAAACCCAGACCAAGAAAACTCTTGTTGCTATGAAAGCTCTAATGGTATGTTTTTGGCCACTCAGTTTTGGGACTACAACCCCGCGACAGGTCCTGATGACTTGTTTACCACCCATGGGCTTTGGTCAAACTTATGTGGTGGAGGCTATAAGCAGTTTTGCAATCCTAGCTGGGCAATTCACAACGCCACAGAGGTTTTAGAAAATATGGGTCAGCATGAGTTACTCAAGGAAATGCAACGGACTTGGAAAGACATCAGTGGCCGAGATGCTGATCTTTGGGAACATGAGTTTAACAAGCATGGCACCTGTATGTACACACTGAACCCCAGTTGCTATCAGAAAACTGCGAAGAAGTATCAGTATGTGGTTGACTTTTACAAAACCGTAGTGGCTTTAGAAGCTACTTTGCCAACGTACGAGTTTTTGAAGGAGAAGGGAATCATGCCCACTGAAGACAAGTCTTATCCCAAGCAAGATATTATTGATGCCATTCAAAGCCATACAAATCATACCGTTCGTTTGGGCTGCACTAGATCTGGTGCTTTGCAAGAGGTTTGGTATTATTACCACTTACGAGGCTCTGTTGGCAGTGGTACATTTATTCCCATACACACACCAGATCGAGACACATGTCCTGATGATGTTTGGTATTACCCCAAAGGTTCAAAGAAGAGCCCAATTCCAGGCTACCCCAAGCCCGGAAAGCCTGGTGCTCCTGGTGTACCAGCCAAGAAAGGGCACATTCGTCTTGACAACCAACCTGGATGCCTTATTTCAAACGGCCACTGGTATACTTCTGGAACCTGTGCTACTTTTCGCAAGCGCGAAGCTACATTTGGAGGCATTACTATTACATCATCAAAGGGAAATTGTAACGTTGTTGACGGTGTTTTCACATGCGCTCGAGGAGTGGCTTTGGGACAGTTTACCGAGGACGAAGAGGGATATATTGTTTATGGTGGCCAAGATACCTGGAGTGCTGAGAGCGTACCTAAAGGGCCTCACCAAGTACCAATTTCTTCTGGAAATGACGGTGAGATTAAATTTAAAATCAAGGTGGTGGACAAATAATGTAGCATTAATGCAGCATTTTTTTCATTGAACCAAATTTACAAATATAGTGCATTTTGACAAGTTGAACCAATAAATATTACCTCTTTTTTTTTTATCTCAAAATCATCGAACAATGAACATCATGCTTCTATTTGGTTTTTTTTTTTTTTTTTTTACAGACATTAGATTATTTAGAAACCTGGAGTGAATTGAGTTGTTGATAAAAGCATGTTTTGATTCAAGAACTATGTCACGTGGAATACAGATTTCAATTCAGATAGTAGTAACTAGTAATATTAAGATGCATTATTTTAACTCGGACTTTGTTACAGTTACAAATACTGAGTTTTTGATCATTTTATATTTTGTATTTTTAGAAAATCTTGTATTTGTTTAAATCGACACAGCCTTTTTTGCTTGATTCAGGAAGCTTGTTACCAGAACATGCTCTACTATAAATAGGTATTTACGTCATTAGTTCAAGATTCAGCACAGCCGTACAACCTAGTCCGATTCAATACAGCGAGATTTGTGCCGATTGCTGATACTCACGTGAGGTGCATATTTTTTGTTGCACTCCACATCTTTTTGCTTCGTTCACCATTTTTTTTCACAAGTTCAGCCAGGATTTTCATTACCACCAAGTACGCATTCTTAGCTACATGTGCTACTCATGTCGTCTCCGCCATCTTCTTCATATTTCACTCAGGCGCCACATGTACCGATATCTCACTCGCCGCTCGTTTCAGCACCACTTTTGACCCATTTGGGCGCGCCTGTTAGCTCTCCTCAATCTGTAACAAACCAAACATTACCAAATCTATCATCTGTATCAAATTATTCATCTGAGCTGCCAGAAGCATCTTCCATAAATTTCAGGTCTTCTCTAAACAATGAGGTTAACTCTCAAATATACCCAATTCCAGCAAATCCACCTTTTTCAAATGTTGGTGAATCTCCGTTATCCTCAACCCCATTGATTCTACCAAATCTAACCCATAAATATCGCTCTCCATCTTTGCCAGCAAACTCTTTGATTGCCCCAACGATACAGCTTCCTTCATGCTTAAATATACTTTTTCCAAGCGATTTCCGAGATTTGCTGACTGCTAATTTCAAACAATTAGGATCCGCGAAAGATCAAAAGATACTTGTCATTGATGTCCGTCCATTCACTCAATACAGCAAATCAAGAATAAAGTCTGCTATAAATGTTTGTATTCCTTCGACTTTACTGAAACGTCAAACTTTTACGCTTGATAGATTTGGCGAATGTATGATTCCCCACCAAAGACATTGCATTGAGGATCTAGACCAGTACCAGCATATCATTGTTTATGATCAAGCTACTGATGAAATATCCACCACCCTATATTCACCCATTGCATACACTATAATTAAGGTTAGCAAATACAAGCTGTTGAAGGGCACCCTCCACTTTCTTCGTGGTGGTATTTCTGCATTTACTAACATCTGTCCAGACAATGTTGATAATCGATTTGTGGACATGACAGTTCTCGGGACAATCAATGAGCTACCGTCAACTTTAAACTCGTCTAATAACTCAACGCAACAGGGAACAGATTCAAGCAAAGAAAATTCAAAATCTGCTTCTTTGACTCTTGATCCTTCCAACAATGACCCTGCGCGACGCCTTGGATCTTCACAAACCTTTAATCTTCCGCCTGTTTTGACTGGCTTCAGCTTACCTTTAAATTCGATAAAAGATGGTCCTATGAAGCCGTTTGTATCCAATCTTCGAAAAAACTCTCTTGAAAGTTTGGACTATGATATATCCCCTTTAAAATTACCCTCGGATATCTCCGCTTTAGAAATCAACAGTTATTTTCCGCTATGGCTTCGTGACTTGGTTGATCCTGATGTTGGCCCTCAGAAGATTGCTCGTCGATTTCATGACATTGAGCAGGCAGAAAAAGTTCGTCTTCAAACTGCATTTTCACATGCTGTAAAATACCCATCGCCTAATATTCCTTCTTCTTCTACCAATAATCAAATAAAAGGCTCAGCAAATACACGCTCAACCCCCAGTCAAACTCAAAATATAAACTCACTAGCTGCACAATCTAGTATCATCTCAGAACCCTGCATAAATACAAATACCGAAACTCTCAGCCCCATACCCCCAAACTCTATTAGACCTGGGAATAATCCAGAAATAGCTACTAACGGAGTCTCTGGTGAAAATCGGTTTGAAAACTTAGACCATAGGACTATAATCTCAAGCAACAATACCACGAACGACTCGTGTTGTGAGCCAATTACTCCTGATGATACCCACGTTCAGTATTCTTTTTCAGCTGGTGTTGAGCTTGGTGCTAAAAATAGGTACTCAAATATCTGGCCTTATGATCACACGCGTGTCCGCCTTCCTGAAAAATTACCTGAAGAGCAAATATTTTCTAGCGATGGCGATTACGAAAATAGCTCACTAAATGACACTGACGATGATGATGATGGATTGAGTCCACTTGCCATTAACAGTACTAAAGTGGACACATCAGACTCTCTAAAGCTTGGGCCCAGTTTCGAACATGCGAAAACACTTGTTGATCACGCTGCATCTATTAAGTATGACAAAAATAGCCTTTTAAAGTCTGCTACTTTTCCACGAAATATTACCAGCTCTAAAACTCCCCACGATTTTTCAAAAGCTCTATCTTCATCTGATGCTAAAAATACCTTGGGTGAAATTGGACCTGCAGAAACACATCCCAAGCCCAAATCCACGGCATTGGGAACCTCAAGGAAAACTTCTGGTTCTTCATCCAACCAGCCTACATCTTCGCTTAAATCTAGTATCGCAAGCTCGATTGATTCTGGTGTCTTCAAACCAAATACCAACCCTTTTTCCCATGAACCAAATTCTGCTAACACTGGTAATTTTCCCAAAAAATTAGCATCACCAAGCACTGCCAAAAGGATTGCCACCAATAGTACTGTATCTACACCTTTAAGCTCAAAATCACCCAAAGATAGCACCAGTGACTACTTCAATGCTTCATATATTTCACCGAAAGGTTCAAGTAATCGATACATTGCTACCCAAGGCCCGCTTCCAGACACTTTCGCTGATTTCTGGCATGTTGTTTGGGATAAAAAAATACCCCTAATTATCATGCTTACCGCTGAGACAGAAGGTGGCCATGTTAAATGCCACACCTATTGGACTGATGGAATTTATGGAAAGCTCAAGTTAGAAATGGTAAGCCAAAAAGAAGTTAAACTTTCGGATAAAAGCGAAAACACAGTTACTGTGCGAAAGTTTTTATTAAAGCCAATTCCAGTAAGCAACTCTACTCTGAACTCACCGAGCGCTGGTAAAAGAAGATTGGGTGCAAAAATTGGAGCTGAAACAGGACCAATTTCTGTTGGCCATACAGTCATTCAAATTCAGTACTCATCTTGGCCAGATCTTGGATCTCCTGCTAGTCCTGAAGATTTGATTGGAATTGTTAGATTAAAAGGTCAGTATTTGAAAGAACTTGTTCCAGAAGTGAAGTCGCTGGACAAGAAACCCGATTTGCTGAAGCCCGGTGTTGCGGCTTCTGCTATTCATTCAAACAATTGCCGAAATCAAGACTCATCCCAACCACCTAAGCCATGGGTTCTTGTTCATTGTTCTGCTGGATGTGGACGAACTGGAACCTTTTGCACCGTTGACTCAGTAATTGATATGCTTAGAGAATATGGTATGTCTGTCACTTTAAAAAGCAGACGTTTTTTGAAAGCCAACAATGCTGCACCAGTTATTAGCAGCTCTCCGTACAATCCTTGTTCTGCTGTATCTTCTGTTCCGCCAGTGAGCCTGTTCACACCGTCTCTCTCTGTGAAAGCATCTTCTACGCCATTGTCTGTCATTCCTTCAGTTTCCGCTGCTAAAATGGCTTCAATTTTTGCTTCTGCATCTATGACTTCACAGCCAAATATTGGTTCTAACGCAACGTCATATTTTTCGATCCCTAGCAGAAAACCTTCTACAATAACCTTGTCTGGCACCATTCCTTCTACGGATTCCTCATCCACTGCGGTTCCCTCCACACCGTCGCTTTCATTTCCGCCCAAGACATTTAACCTTTCACTTCCAACTAATTCAGTTGCTCAACCATGTGGAACTTGCGTTTCTTCTGCTACTCCGCCATCTAATACCAATACGATTTCTATCAACAAACCAAATGTCTCTCTTCCAAGCAACTCTTCAGCATCAAATGCCACAAGCACTGTGACTGTCTCAGTTCCAAATACCCAGTCTGAATCTTCACCAAAATCTTTCAATTTTCCTAGCGTCTCTATGTCAAGTTCTCGTTCGGTTGCAGGCACACCTTTATTGACGCTACCTGAATTAAAAACAACTAACTACCAAAGCAATGATAGTTTTCAAAAGACGAATTATGAATTTGAGAGTTTTGATTTAGTTTACCGCACGGTTCATGATTTCAGACGGCAAAGGCTTTCGATGGTTCAAATGCTTAGACAGTATAGTTTATGCTATGAAACCGTAGTATTGTGGATCCATCAACGGTACCTGAAGGAGCAAGCGAAAAAAACAGAAACTGATCAAGTGAAAAATACACAAATTGTTGACAAAAATATTAACGTTGATGAGTGTTTTAAAGCAAATCCGTCCAACACAGTGGTGATTTCGGATACTAACTTTGAAACTGACACAACCGAAAGAAATGAAAAAGAATCAGTCAAAATTGATTTACTGTCAGAAAAAGCGAAAAACAGTGTTGAGTCCGGGCTAGGGTCTATATCAAAGGACCCGTCTTTTGTTTCTGGTGTCAGTTGTGCTGAAAAAAATAAACGCGAAGGATTGCTAGGTCTAGGGGTCGAAGAAGATAAGGATGAATTGAAATTAACACATTCAAATACATTTAAATTTCAAGGATTACCTGGCCAGCACTTTAAACTCAAAATTCCTACAGACTCACAAGCATATACCGAACATGGTTCTAACATCCAATATTCCAACAAGCTTAAAGAGTCTAATAGTGTTGGCAAGCCGGGCAAGGCAAATAATCTTAAGGCCCATGAAGAGTTTGGCAAAGACAAAGGCCAGGATAAAAATTCAAAAGAATTGTCAAACTCATCCTCCCAACAGCCTTCCAAAGTATCATACCCAAAGTCTAAACCTATTGAAACTAGATTAGCTGCTTCACCGATAACCTGCAGTGCAACTAATTTTCCTAGTGAAATTTCCACCACATCATCAAATGCTACGTCGCGCCCAGGCTCAAATATTCGTAAAGGTTCCACTCAAAGTGCTAGATCATCTTCACAACCTACGAAATCATTTCCATCGTCATATGTCAACTCAGGTTCGCACACTAAAGCAGATGATGTTAAAGATGAATAAGCCAGAAACTATATTTCAAACTGAAAAAAAAAAAATAGAAATTTGTTAATAATAACTAAAGGACTTTTTACAGTAAATTAATGGCATAAGTTGAATTATGACTCATTGCCTAGCTTTTTTTACTATTCATATATATGTATTTAATATTTTCTTATTCATTTTTCTTTTATGCCATCATGTACTATTATTTATACAATGTTTGGGCAATTGATCAAATCATGATCTTTTGCATTCAAAAACTAAAAATTCAACCTTTTAAGGTTCATTTATTAAAGGTATAAGTCAATGAATTATCTAAAAATACTAAAAGACTAGGGTTTGTTCCATAGTGCCCATCATTCGAATCCACTAAATAATGGTTAGTTTCTATTTTGCAAAAGCTACACTAAACTGTGGGGTAGATCAAGATTTTATCAGAGCGGCTAGTAATACAATTCTTTAAATATTTAATGAAATAAGGCAAAGCAACGCTTATCAGGAGATGTGTATCCCTTACTTGAAAACCAAGTGAGCTCAATACTTTCAACAACAATTATTGGTTGCATGTTATTAGTAGTTATACAACTTATCAACCTATACCTTCAAGTTTCGAATCGTTTTGCAACCACGTTTATTGTCCATGTTGCCAGTATATCCAATTGAGTTTTTAGAATCTAAAAGCATTTAGACTTCTTTAATTCTGCTACACGTCATTGTGTCAAAAACTGCTAAGCTAGGTTCAGTGCTTAAGAGGTGAAAACTCTGTAAAACGTCAAGAATCCAGACCAGAACCTTCAAGTACTGGAGATAAATAGGTCGTTTATATCAGGGCTAGCCGTACTATCAATACTCAGCCGGGTAATTATGGTTACATACATAAGCTGTTTTGAGCTCTCAGTGGCAAAACAACTTATTTCAGATTTACTTTGTTTATCCAAACCTTTCAATTTACTCAATTCCAATACCTAGCATCTCAAAATCTTCTTACTGTCATATATTTCACGGAATTTTTCTTTTTTATTTATCAGGTTTCATTTATATTTAAAATCCAAACCCAATTGTCTACCATACCAGCTCATTTAATACATCACAATTCATTATGGTTTTAGAAGTGGTACTTGATTTCCCTGCTGGATACGCATTATACGATGCTTCCACCAAGACTGTTACCCCTCGTCCTGGTGCTGGACACATTGTTGTTAGCAAGGACTCTGATGACCCATACTATTCATTTTCATGGGAGCCTCGCGACGGCTTTACACCCCCAGATGACGTTGGCGTTCGCGAGCCCTTACTTTTAATTCCTGGAGACTCAAGCTGGATACACATCAAGAAGTGCAAAACTGGCCGCGTTTTTGCTCTCAAGTTTGAAAGCTCTGATAAGCACGATTTCTTTTGGATGCAAGCTAAGAACGGCGCGTCAGACAAAAACCTTGCCACTTTGTCAACGGAAGATAAGAGGATTATGGAAACTTTTGAAAAATGTTTGACAGAAGAGGAAGAGGAAGAAGAAGAAGAGGAGGAAGATGATGATGAAGATGAAGATATGACGGATTCCAACACTCAATCCACGAAAAAAGAAACCAATCCGTAAGTGATCAATTGAGTCTTTATTTATTTGTTTGTTTCTTCATTTTTTTAAAAAAAAAGTCATTAAAAGTGATTTATGACCAAAACACGATGAGCTCCAAGCATTATAGCTGTTGGCTTTTTCAATCCAATTCTTTTGCAAAATTATGAACTTTAACAAAAGCCTTTGGTGAAGAATCCTCAAAAATGCTTTTCTGTCACTATAGTTACATATATATCTTTAAAAAAATGTTTGTTGTCATTTTATATATGAATATGATATTAATGGAGTATTTTTATGTTTTTTTACTAGACCTGAGAGTTCAGAAACAGCTGAATCATCTAATTTGAGTACTCTTTTACAAACAATTAATAATCAAGTTCGACAACGTCAACAGCATCAACAGCGCTTAGATAACGAGTTCCCTGTACTTTCAGTTTCAAATGCGTTTTCATCATCAGATTTTATTTCATATGTCAACAGTTTGACAAATGACCAACTAAAACCGCTATTTGCTGCTATCCCTGAAGGACTTGGAAGCACCAAAGAGGATCTTGTTAGAATTTTGAGATCATCCCAGTTTGCTCAAGGAGTCGAATCGTTGTCAACAGTATTGCGCCAAGGTACATTAGGAAATGTGATAGCTCATGAAATGAAATACCCATACAGCGGCGAAGGAGTTGAAGGCTACCTAAACGGCATTTACCGAAGTCAAGAAGAGACTCGTGAACAAAAAAAGAAGAAGGATGAAGCTGAACATGAAGATAAGGATGTCGACATGTAAGCTAGACGTTACCATAGCTTGCAAATTAATTGTTCAACTGTATGCCTCCAAATAAAGCTGATTATAGTTATTGTTATTATTATTTTTGTTACAGTTTCACATTCATTTTTTTATAACTAATCCCTCTGTTGTTACTGACTGATGATCGAGCCTCACAGTTGCGTATTTTCTTTTTTCCGAAAAAAAAAAAAAAAAAGGAGAAGGTAGCATCCAATGTTTATCTTTTCCAAACCATATCTTATTGTTTGATAAATCATTTCAGGCACCTTTTTTGGCTTTTAAGTTATGTTGGATATTATAGCTAGATTTTTGGTTATTCATTTCTAAGACAATTGTCTTTGCTGTTGTTAGGTTGTAGAAATTTTTCCAGTTTCATTCAACTAAATATGTCCCCTTATGTCAACGTTTTACGTAATTTTTTTAATTTTATCTACCCACTAACAGCCTCACTTTGGTCCCTGATCTGTTCCCCCTTACCCCAAATTGGACTTTTTTTCCTCTTTCCTTATTCTTCTACATTCCTTGATACCACAACCAACTATCACTAAATTGCTTTATTTTGCTTTTGAAAAAATCCATTTTCACATTATAAAGTAGTTTCAAGTACATATTTATTTAGAATGTCGGGTTCTTCCGATCAAAGTGATAGGGGAACAGCCCTGAATGAAAATGACATTCTTTCTCCAACCTCGAGACCCAGTAAAACTATCAACAACAATCTTCACTCACCTGTTTTATCTAATACATCAGCCATGTCTCCCAATACTGAAATATCTCAATATCGTAGTTATTTGCGAATTATCCACGATCGTATGCAAGAAACAACTGTATTAGGCGAGTCGCTTGTAAGTGCTGAACTCGAACTCCAGCTTTATTTGCAAAATCTTAAAAATTCAAACACCAATGCCATATCTTTGCATGAGGCCTTTGACAATGAGCAGGAGAAAAAGTCTCAAGAGCTTCAAGAGAAAATCAAAACTTTGATGAAAACTTCAGAAAAAATCATGAATGAGACATTTGGTATTGTTCGAAATGATCCTTCGAGTAGCACTTTGGTATGTTTAGCTAGAAAATACAAAAGATCATTCATATTTTGATTCTATGATCAGAATGAAAGTCTTTTATTTTAGTATGTTGTAAAAATGATTTCATATTCTAACATTTGTTATATCATACAGGTTAGTCAAGAAGGCGAAACTTTTCGTACGCCAACTCGCATTCGCAGAAATCGTAACAGCATCTCTCACACCGAAGATATTTCTTTTGTTTCTAATATTGGTGAAAACCTTCTACAACAGTGTCGAAGGTCAAAAGCTGAGTTAGATGAAAAAGAATTGGAGCTTAAAACATTAAAGCAAGACCATGAACAACTAAAGTCTGAAAATGCTTCTTTAGAGTCTAAAATTAAATCTATGGCAGCTGAAAGCGGTATGTTATTAATATCACTACAAAATTATCTGATACATACTAACTTTTTTTTTTATTTGGAATTCAGAAAAACTTAGAGAAGAAAACTGGGATCTTGAAGTTAAGATCCAATCCCTTTCAGATGAAAACGAAAAATCTTCATTAGTTCTTAACCGAACACATAAGGAAAAGGGAAAACTTCAAACAGACAGAAATGAACAATTAGAGCTGATTGATTCTTTGAAACTTAAAGAGTCTTCGTTGACTAAAGAAATGGAGCGTTTGAGAAGTACGCATGATGCTCAGATTTCATCTTACAAGAAGTACCATGAAGAACTCAAACAGGAAAATGCAGCATTAGAGCAACAAGTCACTGATTACAAACAAAGCGTCTCTTCTCTTCAAGCACTAGTTCATACAAAATCTCAGCAACTGTCTAAAACAAACGACCTCATTCACCATCAACAAAGCGTCGATGATGAAGCCATGCTTGACAGATTTGATGAGGAGCTTGATGATCTTGGACCTGGTCTTACAACCTCTCCTTCTTTCAAGAATTCTCAATTGTCTGCTGCCGCCCTCGAAAATGAAACTACCAAAGGTTCACTTCAACATGCTCATCGCATTATTTCACAACAAAGAGCCCAATTGAGTTGTGAAAAGCTTGAAAATGCAGAGCTCAAACGCCTTTTGAATAACATGCAAGAGGATTTGGAACAATATAGAAGCCCTGACACTAGACTTATTTCCAATATTTCACCAAAAAACTCAAAAATGACTAAAAACGCTCCGTTGGTCTCACAATCAGCTTTGTTGAAAACAGCTGATTCAAGCATTCTTCATAAAAACGAACATCAAAACAATTTCTCTCAGTCAGAGCTAGATAGAACTGGAGAACAACTCTCAGATGAAGACTATACCTCTGATGATGAAATGTACGACAACAACCAAACTCCATCCATCTTTTCAACTTTTACACGTTCCATATATGGTGATGATAATTCCCGAGCGCCTGGCAATGACCCCTATAATTCTTCGTCTTCCGATTCTAATATGACATCTGATGAAGAGGATAACAACCCATTTGCTAGACATAGACGTCGAAGCGGAAGCAGCCGTGGTCTTGTGGGACATGGTCTTTACAATCGAAACCATAACATCAGCCATGAGAGTTCAGCCCCTGCTACTCCCAGGAACATGGCTTTGGAATATATCTCTATGCAGGAAATAGAGCAGTGTGCTTCTGAGCATGGTCTTGTGACAATAACTGCAGAAGAATACGAAAAGTTGATGAACAGGGCATCAGTTGAAAACTTGACCCAATCATCTTCAACCGTGAGTCTCAATATTAAGGGTTCAGCTGACGGCGATACAGTTCGCCTGGTTGAGCCGGCTACTCCTATTAATCAAATCGGTCATAAAATGGATCAATCTTTCACACCATTTGAACAGGCCAAGTTATCTAACCAACAGTTAGAGCAGCTTGCAGCTGAGCGTGGCTTACATATCCTTCCAGAGGCCGAATACCAAACCTTCATTTCTAAAACTACAGAGTCTATTGCTCAGGATTCCTACTCAAACCAGCAACTTAAGCCTTCTGCTTCAGCATTTATTTCCACCCCATCTTCATCCAAACCCTCAGGAGCCTCTTCAACTAATGAGCAAGAGCCACAACAGCATACCCATATTATTTCCCCCTCTTCAATTCAAGAACCCACACCTGCTTCTCGCTCTCTTTTGGGGCCTGACTTGTCCTCGCTTACAACTTCTCCTGACGAAAAAGACAAGCACTTGAAGCCTTCAGCGGAGACACTCACTTATGAGAACGTTTTTGAAAAGGCTAAAGAGTTGGGTATTGTTCCTCTTTCTGCCGACGAATACAAGTCACTGAGTGAAAAAGTTGAAAATCCTACAATTGAAGAGCTCAGTAAAGCGGCAAAACAAAAGAATTACACTGTTGTTTCTCAGGAGTATTTTGACGAGCTTAAGTCCAACTTGGAATCTCCTTCTCCTGAGTATATTATTACCAAGGCTAAATCTCACAACCTTATTGTTATTCCTGAAACTGAGGCTAACGAACTTCGAAGAGCTTCTCAAAAGCCGACTCCGGATGAGATCAAATCTAAAGCTGGTGAACTTGGGCTTGTTGCTATTTCATCTGAAAAACTTAAGGAACTTGAAAGTCCTACTTCGGAGACAATCATGGAGCATGCTACTCGTCTGAACTTACGGGCCATTCCTGATGATTATTACAATGATCTTCTTCGCAAGTCTACTAAGCCGTCTATTGACGAAACAATTGCTTTTGCCAAACTGCATGATCTACAGACCACTACTAGCTCAGAACACAGTGAAATTTTACGCTCTCTCAACAAGCCTACTGAGGAAGAATTGTCAGAGCGAGCAAAACACCTAGGTTTGACTGTTATTCCTGTTGCTGACCTTTCTGAGCTCAAGCGACTCGCAAAATCTCCTACTCATAAGGAAATTGAAGATTATGCCACACAGGTTGGCCTAATCACGTTGACTTCAGACGAGTATAGAGAGCTCGTTCGAGCAGCTGAGAATCCTACAGCCGCTGAATTAAAACTCAATGCTGAGAAATCCAACTTTACTCTTGTTTCCAATGACGATTACAATACCTTGAAAGAACTAGCCCAAACACCTAAGGCTGAAAATATCAAGCAAGCAGCAAAGGATACTGGTCTTGTAGCATTGGACAAGAATGATTATGATCAGCTTTACAAGGATGCGTATACGCCTTCTGAAGAGGCTGTCAAAAAGAATGCTTTATCTTATGGCTTTGTTCCAGTTTCCAAAGCTGATTTCGACGAACTCGAACGCAAGTCCACTAAGCCCAGCAGTACAGAGCTTGAAGGGTTTGCAGCAGCGGCAGGTCTGGTTGTATTGGATAAGGATAACCATGAAAGTCTTGTTCGTGCACTTGAATCCCCTACATCAGAAGAGCTTGAACAAAAGGCTCATGACCTGGGTCTGGAGCTAATTGAGAAAGCTAAACTTGAAACATTGATCAAGGACGCAACCCAACTCTCTAAAGAGCATATCATGTCAATGGCTTCTAAACTAGACCTCATTGCTGTTCCGATTGAAGAACATCAAAAGCTTCACGACTTGGCTAATAATCCCACTGAAGAGCATATTAGTACAAAGGCTGCGGAACTTCAATTACTGGCCATTAAGACATCCGAGTACAATGAACTTCAACGCCAAGTTGCTTCTCCTACTAAGGATGAGGTTGAATCAAAAGCCAAAGATCTTGGTTTGGTCACTCTTCCCAAGGCTGAGGTTGATGAACTCAGAAGAGAGCCAACTGAAGCTGAAGCTTCAGAGACTGTGAAGAAATTTGGTCTCATTGCTGTTCCTGTTGATGAATACGAACTTGTTCTTGAGAAAGCTGAAAGACCTATCGACGAACCATTTGTCAAATCCGCTGCCGCATCTCTTGGCCTTGCAACAATTGCAACTGCTACCCTTGAAACTCTCAAAAAGCCTCAACCGCCTACTCTTGAGGAAATCGGCTCTTTAGCCAAGAAAGAAGGATATTGTATCATTCCATCCACCGAACTCGAAACTCTTAAAAAGCCACAGCCACCTTTACCTGCTTCAGAGTTGCCATCCTTTGCTAAAAAACATGGCATGGTTGCCTTACAACAAAAGGAATATGAAGAGCTTTCTAAGCCATACTCTCCTACTATGAAAGAAGTTGAAGAGATTGCTCAAACTCATGGATATGAAGTGCTTTCCAACGCTGAAGTCGAAAGTCTTCGTGATCCAACTTTGGATGCTCTTAAAAACCTTTTAGTGAAGCACGAAAATACTTGTTTGCCTATAAAAACTCTCAAAAGCCTAGAGAACCCAGATAAAGAATCAATTTCGGTGCATGCCAAGGCACTCAACATGGTTGTACTAGACTCAAATGAGCTTGAAGAGCTCACAAGGAAGTCATCCAAGCCCACCGCCGAAGAACTTTCTGCTTTCGCTGCTTTGTCGGGCAACGTTGTCATTCCTTCAGAAGAGTACACTCGGCTTAACGAAACCTTTGAGCATCCTACAGTTGAAAAGGTTAGTAAGTTAGCGCAAAGCTTAGATTTGATCACGCTTTCTATTGATGAATTGTCAGCTCTCCAGAAGCGCGCTGACTCGCGATCAGTTAACGAAATCAAAAAATATGCTGCAAAGCATGGATCTGTTCTTGTTCCTAAAGATGAATATGAGAGTACTCTTAAAAAGGCTACAAACCCACCCAAAGAAGACGTTGAGTCGTTTGCATCTAAGCTCAATCTTTCTGTCATTGATGCCACTAAGCTGAACGCTTTGGAAAACAGAGTCAACAAACCCACCGTCGAAGATCTTGCTAACGACGCAAGCCACCTGGGTTATATTGTTTTGTCTGACACCGAATACAAGCAACTTACCGATAAACTTGAAACTCCCAATGTTAACTATTTGTCTGAAAAGGCCAATGAACAAGGATTCAATCTTGTCTCAGTTGATGATCACAATAAGTTAAATGCCAGGGCAACAGAGCCACCGCTTGATCTGGTTATTAATCATGCTGCCAAGCACGATCACAAAGTCATTCCTAATCAAGAATATAATGAGCTTATTTCAAATGCTACTGCTCCTCCTTTTGATTTGCTTAGCAAGCATGCAGACTCTCATGGATGCGTTGTTGTTCCTGCAGATGAGTTTCAATCTCTTACTGAAAGCCTTAAAGCACCCACTTTTGATACAATTGTTGATCATGCTAAGGCTCACGGCCATGTTGTTATTCCTTCCGCCGACTACGAAGAGCTCAATTCTAAGGCGCTCACCCCTTCACTTGATTTAATATCTAAACAAGCTGATGCTCACCAATGCGTCGTCCTTCCTGTTGAGCAATACAACGAACTTAAGTCTCGTGCTACTGCACCATCCATTGATTCAATTTCCAGGGATGCTGAGTCTCATGGCCAAATTGTTATTTCAGTCAAAGAATTTGAGCATTTGGTTTCGGAGTCTAAGTCTATTTCTACTGTGGATGGTCTCACATCGCATGCCAAAAAACTGGGCTTGGTCGTTTTACCCGAGTCTGAATTTGAGGCAAACGAAAACATTGCTTCTGAACTGAGCTACTTAAAGCTTTCTGAATATGCCACAAAACACAATTCAGTTCTTTTGAAAAAACTCGAATATGAATCGTTGATTTCTCCTAGTAAGGAAGAAATAGAGAAGCATGCTGTTGGACTTGGATGTGCTGTTGTATCCATTGATGCACTCAGAGCTCTTAAAAGACGCGCCGACGAACCTTCCAAAGAAGACTTGGAACATCATAGTGCTGCTCATGGTTATTCTCTTGTCCCACTCGATGAATTTGATATACTTCAAAGAAAAGCTGAGGAGCCATCAATAAATGAGATTGATGAGGCTGCATCTAAATACAATATGGCCTTAATTCCCACTGACGAGTTGGAGGATTGGAAGAGACGTCTCACGAAACCTACGTCTGTTGAATTAGGTGAGCTTTCTAAAACAGTTGGATACGTCGCTGTTCCTGCAGACGAGTTTGACGTTTTAGAACAGACTTCTCTCGAGCCTAGTCGCGAGTTTATTCTTCAACACTGCAAACGCTTGGGGCTTGTCGGTATTCCATATGATGACTACGAGGATCTTCAAAAGCGGGGCAAAGATATGGCCAAGCCTGAGTTGGAATCACTTGCTAATAAACTTGGTTTCATTTTGGTCACAAAGGAAGAATATGCAAACATGGAAGGTGGAAGTCAAAGAGGTAACATTCCTGAGATCATTGTCCAAGGAGAAACTGGGTCTTCATCCGCGAAGCCTATTGGCTCAGTTTTGCGTCGTAAGGCTCAATTTGAAGATATTATTAGGCAATCATCTTCACCTGTCTCATCGTCTCATGGCGAAAAGGTCATTGAGTCTATGCGCTCTTTAGGGTTTGTTCCTGTAGCTTCCGATGAGTATAAACGTCTTGTTGATAACCAAAAAGAATACAAGCCCACCCGAAGAGACGTTCTTCGAACTGCTAAAGATTTTGGTCTTGTCGCTATTCCAGCCGATGAATATCAAGCACTTTTGAAGCGTAACAAACCGGTAGGCAACAGTTCTGGCGGTTATCCTGTTGATATGCTCGCTGTCGACGATCTATTGCGCTCAAGACCAAATAGTCCTTTAAGTCTCAAAGGAGTTCCTAGGTCTGTTTCTTCTTCCAAACACCTATCTGTTTCTACCTTGCCTGGTTCTGAAGACGATATTGATGTTGAAACTGTTCCCAGTCAATATTTGGCTTCTCTTCGACAAATTGCAGAATCTCCTACTCCGGGTGATGTTACTATGCTTGCCAAGAAAATTGGTTTGGTTGTTCTTCCTGAAGCTACTGTTTTGGGTAACAATTCACCAGATGAAGCTGCTAATTCAGCATCTTCAGCTATTATTTCTGAATCAAATGGCTACTTAGCCATTTCTGTTGATGAGTATCGTAATCTCATTTCTAAACAAAAGGAAGAAAAAGAAGAAAAGGTAAAGTCAATCGCTCGTGATATGGAAAGTGAAGAAAAAAATCAAACGTTACCTGTTGTTCTACCACTTTCCAAGCAACGTCGCTCCTCTTCTCCTGATTTTCACGACGCATTGGAGTCGCCTGAAGATGCTCTCAGCAATGATATTGACGTCTCAGAAGACTCACCCTCTATGGATTCACCATCAAACCTACAAGAAGTTGCTAACAATGAAGAATCTATTCGCGATGCAGCTAAGTCTTTTGGTCTTGTTGTATTGAGCTCTGTTGAAATGCAAGGAATACAAAATAATGTTTCTGAGACGCTGAGAGCTTTGGAAATCAGTAAACTTGAAGCCAGAAGTCTTGAAGAATCACGTTCTAACTTATCTAAGCGACTGGAAGAACAAGAGGCTCAAACGGCCAAAAGATTGGAAGAGCAAGAAGCTCAAAATGCTAAATCTGTTTCTAGCACTCAAGCTGAAGCTGTAAGGGCAATTCAGCTTGCGAAAGCTGCAGCCGAAGAAGCAGAAGCAGAAGCTTCTCGAATCATTGAAGAAACCAAAGCTGCTGGTGCTCACTCTATTCAGCAAGCAGAGGAGAAAATCAAGGCGTTACAGCAACAAGTTACAGAATTGGAGAAGAAGCTCAAGAGCGATTCAGAAGATCAACTCCTTTTGAAGAAAAGAGCTGAAGAGCGCGGTTGTGTTTTACAAAAAGAAGAGCATGATACCACAAAGAGATCTTCACAAACTTCGGAATCAATGCTTTCGATCTGTGCTCCAATCAGCTCCCTGAATACCTCACCTGATTCTATGACGGGATATATTTCACCAATTACACCTATTTCACCTGCAACCAATGATCCTACCATTCTTGATCATATTTCAGCAGCTGTTAAAAAGGGCTATGTTGTTATTTCTCAAAAAGAACATGCCAACTTATTGAACGCATCTAAGAAAGCCATCGCCATGGCCACACAACCTGAGGTTTCTGCAGAAGAGCTCCAAAGTAGGGCTGAATCTATGGGCTTGCACATTATCAATGACGCCGATTATAAGGCTCTGCAAGCTCAAAATTCCAAGAATGAATACCTTGATAATGATTCACTTGAAGCATCTGCTCAGAGATTAGGCATGTCGGTTCTCCCAGAAAAAGAGTACGAATATTTGCTTACACTCAAGGAACAAAACAACGACAAAGAATTTGTCAAGGTTCCAGTCGCTAAGTATAACGATTTAACTGCGCGCGAAAAGACTCCTGAAGTCACGAAAGACTCACTTAAAACTTTTGCCGAAAAACTCGGCCTTGTCACAGTTCCTTTGGCCGAATATGAAGAGTTGAAAAAGTCACGTAACACCTTACCTCACACCCAGGAACACGACAATAAAGAAAATGATGGCTCTAACAAAGACAACACTAGTAATATCAATTCTGGAATTTCTACACCAACTAGATTTGGCCAACCCCAGCAATTTGATTTAGGATTCCCCAATGATGAATATTCGACTCAGTTTCACTTTGCGAACTCTCCACGCAATAGTGCAGCTTCGAGCAGCAGATTTTCTGCTATTTCTCAACCACTTACATCTTTGTTACCAGCTGTTGCTGCAATTGGTACATCCTCAGTTTCAGACTACCCTATATCCGCTACAATAGCAGCTTGTACTAGTCCAGTGTTGGATCCTAGTAAAAAACGATCAACTACTACAACGGACTCTCCTTCCCAATCCCTTCCAATTTCCTCTCTTCTTCCTATTTCTAGTATCAATGAACGAAACATATCCTCAGCCAATGACACTGCTAACCCATTTGCTGACGGTCTAATGAATATTAGCGCTTTGGGTATGGGCCGCAATTCCATCATAGACCGCACTATGATTCAACATCTCACGCAGGTGGTTATCGGTGAATATCTTTACAAGTACACCCGTCGTTTCGGTATGAATGGCATTTCTGAAAATAGGCACCAACGTTATTTCTGGGTTCATCCATACACCATGACGTTATACTGGAGCATGGATAACCCAGCTCTTGATGCTAAAAGCAACGGCAAGAGTAAATCTATTGCTATTGTTTCCGTTAGCAGCATCGAAGATAGTAATCCTCTTCCACCCGGTTTGTGTCATCGCAGTTTGATCATTAAGTCTTCTGATAGGTCTATAAGAATAACATGTCCTAATCCCCAGCGCCATAACATTTGGATGATGTCTTTGCAATATCTTTTAGAGCGATCCAACGACGTTGCTAGAGATCAAACTGAGAGTGGGGATAGCTATAGTATTACGGATGACTATTTAGAAGATACACGAACAACTCGCGAACGTGAGCGAAGCCGCCGTGTTACATCCACAGCTTTTCAGTCACCACGCAGATCAAATACTCGAATGTCAACTATTCGACATTCAATTGCACCAGATTTAAATGTTAGACGTCCTAGTGTTCGTCAAAAGCCCCAGTTAACTACACCCATCAAGTCACAAAGCTCGCCGACATCTTCTCAACCCGCTCGCCAACCTTCTATTGTATCACCAATCAACCCTCGATTTTCAGAATCAACCACCAGAACCAACACTTCAAGTCCTGAATTGTCATTTCTTCCACGATTAAACGTTCTTAATTCACCTAAAAATGCATGATAAACCAGAGTTAAATGGTTTAAATGTTTAAGAATTCTGTTTTTTTATTTTGCTCATTATTTTTTGTTTTTTTGTTTTTGTTTTCAGATTTTACCTGGTCTATGATTTTATTGGATTTTTTTGTTTTAAAAAGCTATTTTATATAGTTAACACTAGTTTGTATAATAATCTACAATCTTATATTTTAAAAGTCCTCATTTGTGTATTAATGTTTCAAAAATAATGGAGAGATAAACTGACAGATCTACTTCGCATGATAAAGTCATAAACAGTAAAGTGAGACAAAAAAAAAAAATGTGAGCAGTTCAATGGGCTTTGAACTGTGGAACATGTTCTTCGTTTTTTGTAGAATATTAACATAATACTTTGTTTATTTAAGTATTGTTGTGTATCCTTCATTGATCATACAAGAATTTGATATATCGTTACATGAAGGATATGTAGAAATCATTATAGCACATGAACTTCCAAGATTTTTTTTGGTAAACATCAGCTAAAGCAGTTAAGTTTTTGATTTATTATACACTTTATTTAAAATATTTATTGGAGAATTATACTATTTTGTACAGCTTTATACCTAACTTCTCGATTGCTTCTATTAAAACTAAACGAACCCTAGCTTGGTTGTTAGAATACTCTGCAGTTTTCAGTTTATTTGGGCATTATCTTCCGTTTGCAAAGAAAGCCACGTTGCCTTAATATTGGAGTGGATATGTTTTTATTTTACAATGGTTTTTAGGTTTAGATTGAAAACTGTTTCAAAAATATCTACACAATTTAGTATGTTTTTTTAAGAACACCATCTACAAATATACTGTGCATTTAGATGATCAGTTAAGACAAGTCTCATTTTAATTTCAACAATCAAATGGTTTAAGAAAGTTTCTTGTTGAAAAATATACAATTCATGTTAATCAAAAGCGAATTATTTAAACATTTTTTAATAAAAATATATTAATAGAGAAATTACATAAATAAAAACAAAAAAAAAATCCCAAATTATGTATCCATTATAACCGTTATATCCGTAAAAATCCTGTATCAAAAAAAAAAGCAAGTAATAAAAAATGAAAATGAAAATAAAAATAAAAATCCCAAAACATTAGATCGTAAAAAAAGGTGCGAGTGATATATATAAGTTCGAGTTTTAGGTAAGCTTATAAGAAAACCATTGTTCTAAGGGGTATTATATCAGAAAAACAGTAGCAAGAACTACAGCAACTCCATAAAAGATGTTAGTGTTGATAGAGGACGCACCGTTGACTTGAAGGAGGGTTGCACTAGCAGGAGGGGCTTGGGTGTTGTTAATGGGGGCAACTGGGGCAATGGTGGTGAAAGTTGGATTAGGGGCAATGGTGGGGACAACAGCTGGGGTAGTAGGGGCAGGTGCTGGAGTAGTCTGGGCAGGAGCCTCAGTAGGCGTGGTGATGATTTCTGGGTAAGTGTAGACAGTGCAAGAAGTGACAACATGGTTAGTGGCACTGGATTCGACAACTGTGACAGTAGAGTAGATCACACAAGGAGAAGGATAGACAGTGTTGGCAGAGGTAACAGTAACCTCTTTGCCAGCCTCAACCTTGGTGTAGGTTACAAAGACAGTAGTGGGAACTGCGCTAAGGACGGTAGTAGGAACACGCTCAGTCAACGTTTCAACATTGTTAATAACTTGGGTTTGGACCTCAGTTTGAATCTGGGTAGTAGGGACAGTCTGGACAATGGTTTGGACAAGGGTGGTAGGCTGAACAATGGTAGTAGGGTTAACAATAGTGGTAGGGTTCTGGACAGTAGAAGTCAAGATCTCAGTATTGGTAACGTAAACAACGCAAGGAGTGACAACAGTCTGGGTGGCAGTCAAAGTGACTTCCTCTCCAGAGACAGTAGTGGTGTAGGCTGACATAGAAGTGACAGTGGATAGGACAGTGGTTTCAATAGTCTTCTCGTTAACAATGGTGGTGGGAGAAACAATTGTAGACAACAATGTGTGGTTTTCAACAATTGTAGCAGTCTGAACGATAGTGGTAGGAACGGTTTGCAACTGAGTCTGGACAATAGTAGTAGGAGCGGTCTGAATCTGAGTCTCAACTTGAGTCTTGATCTGGGTTTCAGTTTCATGTTGAGTAGCAGTCTGAACAATAGTAGTTGGGACAGTCTGAATGATAGTGACAGGGCAAGGAACAACCTGAGTGGCAGTAGCAGTCATGGTGACAGCCTGGCCCGCTACAGTAGAGACATAGGTGGACAAGGAAGTAACAGTGGACATGACAGTCTGAACAGAGGTGACAACCTGAGAAACAGTGGCAGTAACCTGTTGGGTCTGAGTCTGGATAACAGTGACTTCACAAGGAACAATCTGAGTAGTAGTAGCAGTCATGGTGACGGGCTGGCCAGAGATAGTAGTGGTGTAGGCAGAAAGAGCAGTGGTGGTTGACAAGACAGTGGAAACAATGGTTTGGTACTGAACCTCGGTCTTAGTCTTTTCCTCAGTTTGAACAACAGTGGTAGGAACAGTCTGAACCTGGTTGAGAGTAGAGACAACAGTGTTGGTAGAGATGAAAGTAGTAGGAACAGTCTCGACTTGAGTAGCAGTAGCAGTGTAAGTGACAGTCTTACCTTCAGAAACGCTGACATAAGTGGTAGGAACAGTGACAGTATTCTGGATGGTCTGGACAACAGTGTTCTCCTTGTAGACTGTGGTAGGAACCTGAACAGTGCTAAGCTGAGTCTGAGTCTGGATAATGGTGATAGGAACAGTGTTGACTTCAGTCTCGGTAAGAGTGGTTGGGCAAGGAACAACCTGAGTGGCAGTAGCAGTCATGGTGACAGCCTGGCCAGCAACAGTAGAGACATAGGTGGACAAGGAAGTAACAGTGGACATGACAGTCTGGACAATAGTCTTCTCGTTGTAAACAGTGGTAGATTGAACAATAGTAGTAGGCTTCACTTCAGTTTGAGTAACTTCGCGAGTCTGGACTTCAGTTTGAACAATAGTGGTTGGGCAAGGAACAACTTGGGTAGCAGTGGCAGTCATAGTGACGGGCTGTCCAGCGACAGTAGAAACATAAGTGGACAAAGAGGTGATAGTAGACAAGATGGTTGTGGAAACAGTCTTCTCATTGTAGACAGTGGTAGCCAAAGTCTGAGTATGATCCTGAACAATGGTAGTAGGCTGGGTCTCAGTGATGGTAACTGGGCAAGGAACAACCTGAGTGGCAGTAGCAGTCATGGTGACGGCTTGACCAGCAACAGTGGAAACATAGGTAGACAATGAGGTGACAGTGGACATCACAGTCTGAACAATAGTCTTTTCATTGTAGACAGTAGTAGCCTGGGTTTCAGTGGCAGTCTGAATGACAGTAACTGGGCAAGGAATAACTTGTGTAGCAGTAGCAGTCATAGTGACGGGCTGGCCAGAAACAGTGGAAACATAAGTAGACA
>JAKTYL010000057.1:0-12096 GCA_030578715.1 Magnusiomyces tetraspermus
TTTTTTTTTTTTTTTTTTTTTTTTTTTTTGGTTTCATTTCATTTGTTTTATTTAAACGCATTTTTTAATTTTATTGATTAAACTTGTTAATTAATTTAGTATTTTTGAATAAATAAGTAAATAAATAAACGATTTTTGTTGTTGTAGTAGCATGCAAAATATTATACAAAGAGGTTTTGTAAACAAAAAATATTTAAAAAGATTAGGACAAACAATAATGATGAAAAAAAAAATAAAGTAAAAATAAAATAAAATGCAAAAAAAAAAAAAAAAAAAAAAATGGCTATTATCAAATCAAGCTTTCTTCCCTCTTTTCTGCAACTGGTTTAGTAGAGAGATCATTACTATTACTTCCATTCTCATTGGCTTCTTTATGCTTTGACTCAACGGTCGACAAGTTTCCCATCATCATCTGAGAAGAAGAAGATTCAGGCAAAGCGTCTTGGTCATCAGCTTCTTGCAAAATATCACGATCACTTGTTTTGACGCCTCCTTGCACTGCGGCCGCAACAACCTCGTCTTCTTCTTCTTTTTCTGCAGCATCATTGAATCTTCTGCTTCCTCCTCGTTCTCCATTTCTGTCACTGCTTCTATTGACATTACCGTTTCTGCCATCTTTGCTGTTGAAACCGCTATTATTGTAGCGGCCATTGTTGTTGTTGCTGCTGCCACCGCTTGCACCAAACCCGTTTGTTCTTTCGTCGTCCAGAGCATTCAGTGCCGCAACACTATCGTCAACACGTCGACGAACATCAGTCACAATGCCATCAAACACAGACCGTAAGGTGGCAGCCGCTGCTCTACCGCCTTGGCTGCCACTACCACCATTCAACGTGCTGCGCATTCCAGGCATAACATGCTGCTTGTCACTATACAAACTAGTGCCTTCGGGAGTTAACCGGACAGCATTTCGGAGCTGGTGCGAAAACAATGTTTCCAAGGTCTCGTCTGCCAAAACAACCATGCGGAACGCGGCTAAAGAAAGGTATAATAGTGCATCAGGATCAAGTGCAACGTTGTGCTTTTCTTTGCTTTGCGCGGTATCGTCTTCATTGTCTGCATTTGAAGACTCTTTGTGCAAATCTCTATGACATGCTTCGCTGCTGTCAGCATCAGGAGTCGCATACTCAAACGATCGATGAATAAAATTCGAGACCGCGCTCAAGTACCGCACACTCTGCTCGTGCTGCAAGTTGGTTATATCAAGCGGGCTTGGAACCTCCATAATCACAAGGTCTTCCAGAGAATTTTGTGCAAGTGTGGTTGTGCCAGTGGCTGCTGTCGCATTGGACTTGACAGTCAATGCAGACCGGCCAGTGGCTTGTGAATGGATACTCGACTTGTCGTCAGATGTGCTGCAACGGGTGTTGGGAATGCTTAAACTTTCTAAATCTGCTGCTGTTTCGGCAGTCAAATTGCTTGGTGAGTTGCCGTGTTTATTCGAGCTACTGCTACCGTTACTACTGCTAGGAGGACCAATATCGATCAAGTTTGTTTGTTCCATCAACCCGCGAACCTCATCAAGAGATTTTGACTCGCCATGCTGAGTACCTCGACTGTCGCTTCTATTGATCTTTCTCTGCGCCCGCTTTTCAATAGCCTCGCGCTCCTGTTTGACCCACTCATTGTGTTCCTTGGCTTTGGCAATAGCCACTTGGTTGTCTTTCAAAAGCTTCAACGACGCAGCATCCAAAATCGGGTACATGCTTTCACGGTACGGGTGCGACAAGAAAAGTAGCCCTTCAGACATTTTCAAAATGCCCTCGCGGTCAATGAACCCACTGCCAAGGGTATCGTACAAATCAAAAAAGTAGGCCATGGCTTCCATCAAATCGTTTTCCACCAAACTGTCGAGTCCATGGCAAACATCTTGGAACGTCAGCACTCCAAGCATCTGCGAGTCCCAACGGTTAAACAGTCTGTAAAGAAAGTCATTGGGTTCTGTGTGCCGCAACAGTGCTAGCTTTTCAGCAATCGTCATATTAGGGCGGAAATCTGAAAAGTACTTGGGATCCATCCAATCCACAATGCCAGCCATGAAAATAACAAATGCGTCCAAAGTCATGTCAGTACGTGTAGCTCCAAGGCCTAGTCTTGTGTCTTGAATAGCAGCATAGAATCTGTCATAAATAATTCCAAGCTGATTCTTGTTAACGTTACGGATTTTCTTAACGTTACGGATTTGTGTTCTTTTAGCAAACACTTCAATATCATCAAGTACCTTGCTCTCGTACTTTCGGCGTTGTTCGTTAATCATGGACTCTGAAACAGCTGAAAACTCACGAAAAGCAACAACTAAAAGTTCTTGAAACTTTGTGACTTGTCGAATTTTGGGATTGGTAGATTCTGGATGAGCAGAGTCGCCCAAAGTCGAGAAATAGTTTTTGAGAATTGAAATAAACACACCATCATCACTAGCATCCAACAACTCTTCACCATTGACACGCAAAATAGCCAAAGCAACTTGAAACAGCGTTTTAGGACCTTCCATAAAGAAGACATCCATAATACGAAAAGCAAACACCAAAGGCATAGAGTTTATGAATAGTGACAAGAACCACGGTAAAGAAACAACGGAAAGTTGGATATCATTTTTGTCAATTGTTTCCCACAAAATAGGCATCGTTTTCTTGACAAGTTCTTCAAATACTTTTTGGTCAAGTAAAGTGCCGTACATGGTTTTGGAATAGTAGCCAGGCAACATTGTATCGCAAACGGTAGACAAGCACCAAAAAGCTTGTTCCTCAGACATGTAAATTAATAGAGCTGCAGCGACAATATTCATTGCCTGGCAGTATCCTACTTCGGGGTTTTTCCAAGAATAAACAGTCAAAACACGCCTTAACCGGCCAATGCCTTCTTCGTCTTGGTATCCTGGGTACTCTGGAAGCGATCTATTCAAATCCTTTTCAATTTCTTCAATGGCCACAGACTGACGGCCTTTATACTCTTCCAAAAGTGATTTGTAAAGACGCTGGTTTTGCATTCGCAAATACACTGACCCACATGTGATTTCCCAAATCTCGCCACGAAGCTTGTTAGGTAATCCGACACGGATTAGCTTGAAAAATCCTTGTTGACGCACAATTGATATGTTCCGACCATGACTTTTGATAAACTCGTACCAAAGCCGCAGTTTCGACTTGTCACGCAACTTTTTAGGATCTCCTGGATACCCAAACAGTTTACCCAAGCCGGTTGCTGGTTCAGGAATAGGCGCTAGCGACTTGTCTTGAGATGCAGCAACTCTGTGGGTCAAATATTCAGAGTAAAAAGTATTAAGAAAAGCTTTTGAAGTCTTCATTAACGACAGGTTAGACTTGAGGTTGCCTTTCAGCAAACTGCAAAAACGCTCACAATCCGAGCGCAGCCCGATAAAGTTGATAATGATGGTGAGGCCATGATACAAATGAACAGACAATGCAAAGATATGAGACTGAGAAGGAACACGCTCAACTTTGCGAATAGTCAAAAGTGAAAGCACAAAGCTACAGTTGCGTGGATCAACATGGGACCGGAAAATCAAAAACGATTCAGAAAGATAAAGCTTTCCAGGAAACACGAGAAACTCGTCGGTAGGATTGGCAATGTGGCCAGAATCGTACTTGCCAGCCTTTTCCGAAGGAACCAGTGAGACTTCTGCTTGAACCTGGTGCATGAGCGATTCAGAAGGTGGCAAGCAGAATTCATGTCGGAAGATTTCGTCTGAAGAGTATTTCCGGTTGTAAATGGTTGTGATTGTTGGAGAAGGGTTGTTAATTGCAGCATCAGTTTTTGTAGCCTTTTGAGTGGGAAATTCAAAAAGATTGAGCTGCGCAGCTTTGTTTTTTAATGCCGATAGAAATGACATTTTTTTATTGTTGCTTTTTGGTTTTAATGAAAAATATAATGTGTATTTGGCAGGTGTAGGTCAGTGTGTCAATTTTCAAATAATCAAGTGAGAGCGGGATTTAAATATGAATAGGGGTATCAGTAAAAAATGGGAATAATAAATAGATGAGGATAGTAAGGCATTAATTAAAAGGTATTTCTGGATCTAGTGGTATATATCAAAATTCACCCAAATATATTAATATATGAGGGTCAATTGAATGAAAATAGAGAAAGAAAGAAAGAAAGAACCTGTTTAAAAACAGAATAGGGGATAGAGAAGAACTGTTAACCTCTGTGGGACGGGTAGATAGTAATAAGACAGCTCGTGGTTGTAGCAGCAAGAATTATAAACACACACATGCATATATATATATATGTATTTATACATGCACGAAGTAATGGATACTGTGTCAGGATATGATAATTGAACAGCTAAAACTGGTGAAAAGAATATGACAATGGAAATTAAAGATGGGAAATGGAGGTTTGAAGGAACAAAGAAAAAGGAAATTGGGGGATAGACTAGCTGGGTAATAATAGTGATTGGTAATGATTGGTAATTGGTTCGAAATTATTACGTAATTGTAACCGGGTAGTTTGGGGGTGTAACTGGAAGTTAAACTTAACACGGATTTAGCTTGTTTTAACCTTGTGAGTAGATTGAGCGTGACTGGATATGTTGAATATGTTAAGGGGGAAAAGTCAATGAGTTTTAACTATTATCTGTTTGAGCCTTTTAGCAATTGGAGCGTCGATAAAGAATAACAAAGAATAGTTGGTGAACAAACTAAATTTCAGTGAATAAAAGCATACAGCCACTTGAGCGTTTCACCATCCCTAAACAAGTAATGAAAAGTTGAATAATGAATGAGGTGACTGTGTACCAAATGGTAAGTACACAATGGGCTGTAACTGGACCTTCTTTCTGAATATCCGTAATTGGTAAATGGTACATTCTTTGGTTGTGTGTGCTTTTCATCTAGACTAAAAATCCTTGAAGCATTCAGTCTTAGCCCACAATCATCAAAAGCTCATACTTCATAAGCACAATGACCATAAACAATAAACACGATCCACCCAGCACTTGACTCCAGGCAAGAAAAAAGACGCGTCATTCTCAAATTTCACGTCGACATGTAAAATGAGCAAAGGGCTGGTACATGTGGGGTGAGTGTATGTAAAATTACATAAGCAACGGGTTTTTAACGACTAGGCCTTGTGTGAAAAATACAATAAAACGTCTTTTGAACTCAAATCCAGTGTTTTAAAACCCTTTTTTTTGAATCCTAAAACACTGGCAAATAATATGAGGCGAAGAAATTGGGTGTATTTCAATTCGTTACTGAATGTTGGTAATTGTAAGTTAATATTTACAATTACCAACAATCCAAAAAAAAAACCCCACCTTTAGCACGCTCAAAAGAACTGGGTTTGGAAGCCGATGCTTTCTTGGTGGGACTTTATGCGAGAACGCCAACATGCATGGACCTCTCTTTTTTGTTTCTCTGTCTTTCTTCCTGTTCATTTGCCAGGATTTTGAGTTTAAACCTAGTGTCAAACGTTAACCAACTAGGACTGTTTCCATAAAACGCGAAATAAGCGCGCTGTGAAAGATGGAACTCAGAGTTTGTGGGCTACTGGTAATTTGTGTTACTTATTTATTTGTTATTTTTCTCGCTTATTTATCGGCTGCTGGCTATTATATTGCCTCTACTCGTCAATCACTAACCACTCTACTACATTGACAGACATTACTAATACGTCATTTCTTATATAATCATTATTAGCTTCTATGCACGTGACCCGGGACAGCCCCACCCCCACCACGACCGCAAGGCTCATACATTTGTTTCAGTATACGTGCATTAAACAACACTTCTAAAAAGGCAGCGAAATATGGGCCCAGTCCCTGAATATATTTTTTTTTCGGGAGGGGGAATTTTTTTTTATTTTAATCATGGCATATTTCACGGGATGGCTGGCCATGAGCCATTTGGGACTTGTTGTCCCAGATTTGGGCGTTGGTACGAGACACAACTGTGTACACACACATATATAATCCAAGCAAGCATATAAAAAGATATATATATATATATATATTAGGGCCTTTTGCCCGATCCACTCTATAATTTAAATGACACCATTCTGACTGTTTCTTTCCTTTTATTTATTTTCATTTTCAATTTCATTCAATTCTTCATCAATGGAAAACCTCTTGACTGAACCAAAAACAACACCCATTAATACCAACGTACCTTTGAACTTGGAAACTCCAGCATCTGACCCGGGTTCTGCCAAAAAACTGAAACGTTACCGATGCTGTTACTGCGACCGAGCCTTTTCACGTAGCGAGCACCGATCGCGTCACGAACGGTCACATACAAAAGAACGACCTTTTCACTGCGACAAGTGTCCTTCCACCTTTGTCCGACGCGACTTGCTGCTACGCCATGATCGGACTGTCCATGCTGCAAAAACCAATAAAGGTAGTAGTGGCGACGTCCTAAAGACTACAACTTCCAAAACTGGGGCAAAGTCTAAAACCCCGCCAACCTCAACCGAAATTACCCCAGTTCAGTCTCCAGCACCTCCAACCCCTGAGTCAATCACCACTCCTCCAACAGAAATGCCTGAAACGGCTAAAATTATGACTGACACTTACTCTGATACTCGAGGATCGAAATCGAGTGGTTTAGACGGACTGGAAAACAATTGGTCCAAGCTTGAAACGACAACAAAGTCTCGAAAACGTAAGGCTAATTCAGATCAGATGTCATTAAAATCTACTTCAGCAAGTAAAACACACTCAAAGCAAGTAAATAAGGTAAATAAAGCATCCAAAGCTAATAAGGATTCACTGTCATCCTCGTCATCTTCTGCTCAGTTTCATTCTAAATCGTCGCCTAGTCATGATCCGTTAGTTACCTTAGCTTTAGCATCAATGGACCCTTGTTCGGTCAACAACGCTGCAGATATTAATGCCGCGTTGCTTATCACAGAACTGTATCAGTCATTTCGTAATCACCAACCTAATAACCCTAAACATCAAGTCAATAACCTTGAACACCAATCTAATATCAATACCAGTACTAATACCAATCCCAATCCCAACCCTAATCCCAACAAACAACATATCGTCATTCCCCAGATTTCGTCATCATTTCCATCTTCAATCCTCGCACATCACTTTTCTCACCAAACCAACCATATACTATCTAGAACGCTCCTAAACCGTTACATCGCTACGTACTTTCTTCGTTTCCATCCTCACCTTCCTTTTCTCCACATAAAATCGTTTGACCCTGCCACGGTTGGACCTGCCCTGCTTTTTGGTGTCTGTTCAATTGGCGCCTTACTCTGTGGTGACGCTCAAGCCGCACATATCCTCCAGTCCAAGTCTCAACACATTGTCGCCCACACCTCAGCCGCATCATCTATCCCTTTAGATGTGCTTCAAACACTGCTTATCTCTATTGTTTACGCGACATGGTCTGACAATGCTGCTGATCTCGAATTTGCCATTTCGGTACAACCTCTTCTGTTAGCCGAGCTCGAAAATGCTGTTTCTCGGCAGCCGGGCGTGTTTGCTGATGATGATTCCCGAGCGTCTTTCACATGGCAATCCTTTATCCAAACTGAACAAGTGATTCGAGCTTATTTTGGTGCCTTTATAGCACTCAACTCGCTCAGCCAGATTTCTAGTCAACACTCGTCGCTTTCTCATTCTATTTTTTTTGCAGCCAGTATTCCTCATGATTTATTGCTTCCTTGCAGCGAACATGTGTGGAACTCTGTTGACTCTAATTCTTCGCTATCCACGCAAAAGCTTCCGCCAAAAGTCTCGTATGGCCAGGCTCTTGAGGTGCTGAGGTACGAAAACGAAAAGAGTTGGAATAGTTTGAAGCTCTCGTCAATGGCAGTTTATATCCTGTCAACATCATTGTTGAGCAATGTTTGTGAAATGGACTGGCTTAATAGTGATAATAGTCATGATGCTGAACGTCAAAGCAAAGACAGACAATTACTTGCAGCTATGTTTGATTTTCTTTTGAAATCTATTTCTAAACATTCGCTTAGCACCGAAAACAAGTTTGAAGGATTAGACCATTGCCACTCTTCTTTTGCAATTTCTATTGTTTCTAGTATAGATACTAGTTTTCTGACACAGAGACCGTCTACATTAATAGACCTGCTTCATCAGCAGCCTCATCCACTCATTCTCAACTCTTACTTTTCGCTTATACGCTGCCGTATAACCCTTCTTTTTGGAGCATTCAGTGTTCATCAAAAACCTTCAAACTCTCACCAACTTCCCAAAGATCTTGCCTACACGCTGATAAAATTCATGGGACACTTGCTTCCGCACCACAAATTCTCTGGGCCTACAGTGCGTAGCCTGATACTTAAATGCAGCGAGCTTTTGAGAATCACAATGGTGGCTGGACCCCAGTTACTTGATAACCTCAGTTTGGAATTAGTAAACTGTCCAGAAGTGTTGGAATTCTATTTTGAAACTGTGGTCTTGGCTGTGATGTGGTGTTTTCAGTACGAAATTGAGTACCAAAATAAATCGCCAAAATCTCAAACTACGAATATTACAACTCATCTTCACCAGCACTACCACGCATCAGGAACAGGTGACAGAAGGGTATATATCAATGATCAAGAAAATAAAGAACACGATCCCGAAAGTGATGAAGAGGTTTACCAATTATTTCAAAGAGTTATTACTGAAACTGGAATTAGTCAAACTAAAGGATGTGTTTCTCTGAATCTCGCTGCCTTTGCTTCAGAAGTTTTTTCTCATTTCAGTACTTCTGGTCTTTCTCATTTTTTGAGCCAAACACTTAAACTTTTCTCGGCATACTTGGAGTCTGATTTACATCACTATCATGCTCATCCTGCTTCTCAACCTCATCATCATGCTCCTACTTCATCATCTTCTCCTCCTCGTTCATCATTTTCTCATTCATCTACTTCATCATTTTCATCTAATACTACTACTGCGCCAGATTACAATTTGCATTACTCACCAGATGCTGAGCATACTAGGCATATCAGGAATGTTGGATCTGAGATGCCAAACAACCGGGCTTCTGATTTGGACCAATCAGTTTATCCAAAAAGTTACAACTTTGTTTCTACTGAAACGTCCACAACCGCAAACAATTATATCCAATCAGCATCTGAAAAGTCGGAAGTTTCGATTAGCAGACCAAACTTGATGAATAGTCCGAACCAGGCAGATTCATTCACTAATGATAATACTCGCTATAGCAATCGCGACCGCCACGGCAACAACAGTCAATACGGTAATCTCCGCTACGATAACAACGACAATTACACGGAAATAGGAGGAAGTAGAAGAAGAAGTAGCGGTAGCAAAACTCAATATGGTGACTCTCCAATTCTTCCAATTCCTAAAATACTTTCGCCAAATAATAACCGTTTTACCAACAAGCATCATCATAATACTGACGAGTATTCGCATCAATATGAGAATCAGCATCAGAACCGGAGTTGGTACCAAAGCCAGAATCACTACCAGCAACGGTTACCTGATTTGAGATCCATTTTGGGTGACAAAATTGGGTCCCCGAGTCGTCACACAAGATAGATAAGTAACTAGTAGTGGTGATACTAGTAATCTGTAGTTTCTGTCACTAGTATCGACTTTAAACTATAATTGACATATGAATTATAAACTGTATATTTAGTTTTCTTTTTCTTACTTCTGTATTTTTTTCTCATGTATTTTGTTAATCTTGATTCAATTCAATTTTTTGTTTAATTGTCTAAAATCTAAAATCAAATATCAACACTACTCATATATGCTGGTCACATTCATTTAAAAGCACATCAGACCTTCCGAAAACCAACAAAAGCCGTCATACTAATCCTCATTGATCATTTCTCATATTTTGAATCATAACGTGGATAAAGTTTTCATTAATTTACACTTTTCAATAAATGACAAAATATTTTTATTTTTATTATTATTTTTTTAAGCTTCCTGGGCAAGACGAGCAGAAGCGTTGGTGACGTGAATAGAAAGGGTCTTAGCCTTCTCAACAATCTCGGCACGCTTCTTGGAAGAAACAGAGTGAGCAATCTCAGCAGCAAAGTACTTGTTGGAAAGGATAAGAGTCTCGAGTTCCTTGACGTTGCAGACACGGACGCTCTTGAGGCCAGAGGGAGCCATGAACTTGGTGTTCTTGTCGGAACCGTAACCAATCTTGGGCATGCGGACGGTACCACGGAATCTTCTGCGGACGGCACTGTCAATACCCTTGGGCTTGCGCCATGACTCGCCAACTCTAGCGTAGCGGTCAGAGTGGTGACGCTTGAACTTCTTGTTGCCGTGCTTCTTGACAATCTTAGGATGAGGAGCCAAAGCCATCTAAAAAATTGGGTTAATTATAACGTTCTTGAATAATGAATCTTAAAGCTGTTACTGTCTTTGGAAGTATTCGGTATAGGCTGGAATTTGTCAATAGGTTAAAGGTGAAACATGGTATATATATGTATATAGATATCTCGTATGTTGATTCAAAATCGTCTCGTAGTTCACAAGGTATTTTTGTTCAATAAATTTTGATCATTCCAATGAACGGAAAGTTATCAAATCAACCGTTGAAGCACATCTACTTCATATGCTAATACACCCTTTAAATGGTCCAACATATTAGCCTGACTTTTCTTCACAACACACATCCATTATCTCTTTCCATCCAACTGATACACAAATCCGATAACCAATATAATAAAATTTCCAACAATCCAAAAACAATAACCTTCTCCAAACATATAACTATCTACTAACCTTGTCTATATTCTGTCAAATGAGTTGGTGTCGGGGAAAAGGGGTCTATTCTTTTTGGACAACACTTTGTTCAAAACCTTTTTCAAAAAATCAAAAAAAAAAAAGGAAAAGATTCAGAACCTGAAAAAATTGTTGTGTGAGTGTGGCCGCCTACATTGCTCAGGTCACGTTGGTTAAGTGTATAGCGTCATGTGAAAAGTGTACTCAATGGTCACGCGTGGGTCATGCACCCGGTTAAAGTAGTGATGTTTTGGAGGTGTCGGGAAAGAAAAAAAAAGTGATTTATAAGCACTAGCAGTTATGTTACATAACGCAGAAAAGCGTGATGTAACTAATGACAACAGTCACCTACACATTTTCATAATTTTGAATTAGGGCTTTGACCTAAACATACATTTACTTTCTTGGCCATATTTACAATCCTGGTCAAGCCATATTAGTTTTGTTGACGATAAATAGTAGAAAATCAACATCAGAGTTAATTAAATGATTGTTTATTAATTGAAAAAATTAAAAATAAATTTGAGAATATTTGAAATGTATGTTGTATTTAATAATTGAGTAAGTCATGATATATTTTGACCATATATGACTGTTCTGTGCTGCAAGGTGTATTTGGAAACAATGTGCTCTAAAAGCTTTTCTTAGTTAGCTTGATACAAGTATTTTCACAAGCATATATGAATGAAGACTCGTTTTGAGATTTTCTAACTATTTACAAAGTTTCTTGTATTTCATCAAATGTTTATATTGTAACTTGGGTACAAACATATATTTTCTTACTTGTCTTTCAATTTTCTATTTGTAATGATAGAAATAAAACAGATAGAAAATATAAGAAATATATCAAATATCGAGGTGAAATCTATTCGCTTTAATTCGAGATATTACAAGATTGATCATTTACTTATTGAATGTTTTTGCTAAGTTTCACCAACAAACCTAAAGTTCTTTTCATAACTGTTTCGTGTTACTGTGGAGGTAAATGAACATGAGAATAATGCGTAGTTTCATGTACCAGCAATCAACTAAAACCCCATACGCATTGGTATTTATTTTTCGTGTTTAGCCATGCGGTTAAAATGAAAATTTTATAACAAACTAGTGTAAATCTTGATTATCTCTATAATCTGTATTCTTTTTATCTGTTTACATGTTCAAACCTTCTCTGCAATTGATGATAAATCATTTCTTAGAACCATCAAGATTGTGATATCTGGTTGTAGTAGTAGTAGCAGTTTTTTATTTATGATTATTCACATTTTATATATTCCTAGCAGATTAAACAAACACTGCAGCGTTTATCGCTTATATGTGCCTCTATCTTTCCTAAAACATATAATCTTTATTTTTATTGTATTTAACATTATGCTTCAAGCGCTTTTTCCTTGATTGTAAAA
>JAKTYL010000057.1:12196-62105 GCA_030578715.1 Magnusiomyces tetraspermus
CTTTTTCCTTGATTGTAAAAAAAAAAAAAAAGGCTCCTAATTGATTGACTGTAATTCTAATTTTCATTCACATTGTTTTTTTTAGTTGAAGACAGTATCAAGCAAATGAGTGTAGTATTCTTCATCCAATAACTTCACACGCATCAAGAAGGTCTGGTCGTTTAAGCCAAGCTCTGTGGACTAAGTAATTGAAATTTCCAATATAATGTCTTCCGAAAGATTTCTCGGCTCTGCTTTTAAGATTCTTAGGACGTTGAGAACAAGAAGACAGCAGTTCTTCGTAGTACTTGATCAAATGACGCTCTTGGCTAGAAATTCACGATTACTAGCTCTACTCACCCCAAGCATAAGTAGTACTATTACTGGTAGTAGAATGATCACCATTCATTTTTCTGTGTCGTTCGCTTCATCAAATTTAAACTCAGCCGTGGTTTGATAACGGCGAAACGTAAGCTGCTTTATCAAACATATCAATCCTGTTGTACAATCTCGGGGGAGATAGAAAAATGAAAGAAAAAAACAGAGCCGTTGCACTTCCATATGTCTCAACACTCTGTTCCTGAATTGCGAAGGAAAGCTTTTGATACTGAGGATCGGACTAGAAAACTGCATTCATTGATAGAATTTAAATGTGTAATTGGTTTGGGTGACAATTAAAGTTTTTTGCCCATTTTTATTAAGTTTGATAGATTAATATTCAATTATTTCTGCTTTGCCTTTAAATCACAATATCACTTTCGTGGTTTTCTTTCTACGTTGATGATTTGGATTAGCACAGCCCGTTGTATTTGCTTTACTTGAATTCATAAAGCAGCTTGAGCCGCTAATAATCGAGAAAAGACTTGAACAAATGTTTAATTAGCTGAAAACATAAAGATAAAAGGAGAAATGGTTTTCGATGAACTTCTTGTTTTGTTCAGCCGAGGTTTTTTCATTTAGTAAAAAATAAAGCCAAGTCAAAATTTCAGAGTACGATATTATTTCTGCCCAGCAATTTGTGACTATTAACCTTTTGTTTTTGTTTGTAAACGTAGTTCTACGTTTATTGGTGAATGCGAAGGAAGCCTTCAAAGGACCTACATCTTTACACAAGGCACACAAAGGAACAAGATAACAATAATACAAACAGGTTGCAGAAGATATTGAAAAATGAATTATATCACCAAAAAAATAAATAAATAGAGAAAATGATAAAGAAAATACCAAGAAAAACGGGATATAAAGTAGGGAAAAATATCATTGTAACCTAATAGATAAAACTAGGGAAGAAAATAAAATAAAATGAACGCAAGTTATAAAAGTAAATAGAGGGTACTGCACTTGTATTAAGTCCAAACACAATTGTAAATTCAAATGAGGATAGTCAACCTAAACAGTCAAAAGGAGACATAACAAGGGGACATGTCCAATCATTTTTAGTGCTCTTTATATACGTATTGAACACTATCCAGGATGTTCAAAACATCAGTATTGCAAACTATAGTCCCTATAATTAGTATCACTTAAGAGGCATCTCGAAAACATAAAAGATAGTATGAATTAATATCAAAGCGAAGAGACAAACCCACAGTTGGTACCAATTTAACAAAGGATATCGATGAATCTGACTTAAGCCCCCTTATGCTTCACATATTTATCTTTATAATATGTCTCACGATGTAGTGATGATTTCGCAGAAAAATGAAGTTTCAAAAAAAGGAAATAAAAAAGACGTTACTTATGTCGCTTCACACATGGGATGATCGGCTTGTACCCCTGCACTCTTTTAGAAACATATGATCTGATTGAAGGTATGCGTACTGTTGCCATGATATGATAGGAAAGTTGGCTTGACGGTTGTGTTTTGCTTCCTAATATTTAATGAAAATAAAGCAATACATGCTATAGATTAAAGACTGGAGGTACATTGCCTGGATACAGAAATCAGACTAGGGGGGATGTTTCGTTTGTATTTGGATTTTATATTTCTTAAACGCAGGCGATACATGCGAGATTCATAAAGCGAAAAGTTCTTAAGTCCGTTATTCTTTTTCGATTATGAGATCTAATGAGTGTGGAAAAGTAACTGTATTGACACTATATTTGGGTTTATTAATCCATCTGTATGAATGTGCTGACTTAGATACCAAACAGAGGCGTTTGGTGTCAACCAGGGTTATTTTTGTTCGAAAAATATTTTACAAATCCAAGGATAGAACCCTTTCCATTAATTCTTCGGTGCATTTCGCTTAAGAACACATGCCACATATTTACTTGCTACTGACAATCTCCAATGTCTATGTTGTTGTAAAACATGGAGAAACAAAGAACGCTCAACATACATGTTTGTAAGCATACCATAAAACCGTTTCAACCAATAACAGCCTTTTATTGTTCACAAATGCTAGAAATAGAAACTCAGTTATTTAATAGCATTTGCAGAAATATAACATGGACCCTACTTTTTTCGACAAATGTCACAACGAAAAACAGCAACAAGAATAACAAGGATAACAACAATGACAACAACAATAATAATAACAATGACAACAATAATAACAAAAATAATAATAATAACAAAAATAATAATAATAATAATAAAAGTGATAATGTCTAACGGTGTATGGCTACTGCAAGTCTTTGTTATTGCGGGACCGCCTGATAGAAGTTTGAGTGTAGTGGATTTTTTTCTGACCTGTCAGATTGAAAGTGTGCATATGCGCTAACAAGACAAAGTACTCGGTGATTTTGGGCATAAATGAAAACACTGTGCGACTTGAATTCCATGGGATTATCGTTGAAAAGTGGGGTTATTTGAGCCTTCTACTGTACTCGTCCTCATTGGAGTATTACGCGCATGCTTTCAACAAGGTATAGAGTATTTGTGATATGAAATAAAACAACCATTAGGAAAATCACAACCGGAATTTTGTAAAAGAATATAACGCTGTTCGTACATTGAATGTGCCAGTATCTAAGACATGTTTAAGGCTCAAACAATGTTGGGGGTATATTCAACTTTTGATATATCCAGCCGATTAAGACAATTGTTACATTTCAATTACTTATCATATTCAAACTACGACGTTGAGTTCAACAAAGCAAATGAATACTTGTAATAGCGGTACTGAGAGCATACTCGTCCTCATCACTTTCATTTCTAGTAATATTTGTACGTGATACTTACTCTTCATATTTGGGAATACGTGAAAAGTATAAAATATTACTGGCCTGACTTTAAGGTTTTTGTGTAGTTGCATTTCAACATTGATTCTACCTGAGTATAATGGTGCTTTATGAACCAGAACCGTATATTTTTACAGTATTGATAGCAATTATGGAACCCAGCTTTCTTCCAATCAGCGCCGGACATTGTTTTATCTTTTATTTAAATTGTTAAAAAAACAATAAATATGTAGTCCCTAATTCATATAAGTGCTACGATTATTCACGTATCTATATGCTATTTTGGCTTGTATTGTTAGCTCAATATTCAATATTCAATATGCAGGCTTAATATTTATACGTTGATCTTTTTATATTCTATAACGAATGATAAATTATTTGAGATATATCATCATTATATTCTTATTTTCGAATTTTCCACATTGAAATTCTAAGCTTGAACCGAAAACCAGGTTTCAGCTGTTAGGCTACTTAAGAAATGAATATATATATATATATATATATGTTTAAAAATAAAATATTCCTACGCAATTTCTTAATCTGATCAAGTCCAGTACCAATATAAAGTTATTCTGCTTCTCATGAGTCATCTGATGTAATTTTTTGTTGACATTAGAAAGGAAACAACAGGAAATACACGGGTGCCATAATCTGGGAATGGCATCATGCAAATTAATAAGAAAAGAAACCCACATTATAGCGGTGAAGCATCGCCTATCGCTATTTGCTTCTTTACCGTCGCTTTTTTACTTTTGGTTTGCAAAACTGGTTTTGAAGTCTGGTATTTAGTTATATTTTTTCATTTTTTCTGCCATGGGAAATACTGTACATCAGGCTCGCTAATAAACTTCTTTATAATCATTGGGGGCTCATGGTTGAAAAAAATATTACAGTTCAATAATACAATAACAATCATTTGGAAAAAGGGTTTTTGATAAAACTTATGCTGGATATTGCAACTACAAAAATTTAGTTTTTCCTGAAAGATAAAAATGAAGCAAAGCTGAGGCACTGAATATTGAATTACAATATAAAAATCAAATGTCGTCAAACCGCTTAACAGGTAGTTGATACTGAAGATTTTTTAAACTTATTTAAATTGAAAGTTGAAATGATGAATGAGTCTGATTTTCCAAACTGTACGAAGTAGCTAAAGTACAAGCTTCCAAATGGTTTTCGGCAATCCGGAAACTTTACTCGCGAGCTGAAAAAAATCAAATGAAGCAGGCAAATCAGTGATTATAATATACGTTTTATTCACAATGCTTAACAAAATAGTCCAAGAAACAAATAATAATCAATAAAGAATAACCCATCAAAATCCTTATAAAAAACAGTTTTACTAACCATTACTAAACACAACAGTTGAAATCAAGAAAAAACAACAACGAAGCAAACTTAGATATACCGAGAAAAAGCTGGTCGGATGGATGTATGCATATTTCTTAATAAGCCATGGCGACTGTAACAATTTTGAATTTGCGCTACAACTCGTTTTATGTTTTATCATATATCATACTGTACAAGCTAAATGAACTGCGCGAAAATCAAAAAAATAATATTTAAATCAACAAGCATTTGTAGAGATTGGTCAAGATTTCAGAAATTTTTTATTTTGAACAAGTACGACAACCCTTGGAGGGATACGTTTCCCCCCAAAACTTCAAGTGTCACTGAAGAAAGATTTGATAAGGTTGAAGATGGATTAAGTTTGCTTTCAATTTTTTTTTATCCTTTGCATGTTTTAGTGCTCGCTACAGTAAATTAATATGAGTGGTAGAATATTTGTAAGCGTGATTATTTTATATGTTCAAGTAATTTCAAAACGAAGAAAAGCAAAGTCCACGTAAATAGAATTTTTTTTCCATCTAATAAGGCGTCTTTGCCAAGATAACTCAAGCGTGTACGTTTTTACTAGACTGGCGGAAGCGGGAGCGTACTAAACCACAAGCCCACAGTTTATACTTTTTGATATCAGAGAGTGAGGGGTCATTTAACTTATTTAATTTTTCATTTTATTTTCTTCCAATAGTTGTAACCTGATTTTCAAATTTGGCTCAAGATAGGAGTTGAGATGAGAGCAAAAGGAATTCAACTTCTGAGTAAGAGCGGGCACGAAATGGGCCCGAGTTACTCTTATTTTGATTCGGTTTCAGGGAGCTCGTAGATACGACCATTTTTGACAAAAGTATAGGTTCAGTCAGTGCTATGAGGGCTTTGATTGCCAGCTTTCATCAAATAAATAAGTTAGTTATTTCCATCTTGAACAAACCTATATTTTCCCATCAAAATAATCAAAAAAATATTTATAATCTATGAAACAAAACAAAACAAGACAAAAAAACACCGCAAAGCGATTATTTGTAATCGTTTGGCTTGATACCAAGATAAAAGATCATCAGAGCCAACGTATTCATTTAAAGTTTTGAACGTGATTTGTGAGCTAGAATTATTACAGTCTTTAAAATTTATGAAAAACAACAACCATGCTGAATGTCGTTATCTTAGCCCTAAATTGTAAATCAAAAAAGCCGAAAATGGTCTGAATAACTTGCCGTTTTTTTACGCAGCTTTTAAACCTTTCTTTTAAAAACACAAAAAAAAAAAAAAACTGTAAGAAGATCGAAAAAGTTAAACTTAAAAATATAAAACAAGAAACTGGGTTCATGGGCTTTCGACAGTGATAAAAACCCATTTATGTTGTTGAGGAGAAAAAACAACAGCTTCTATTAAAAGAAACAATGGGGTTCTTTTTAATGCTTCCAAAAACCGTACACCAGGGAAATCCTTGTGGCAGTTTTGCAAATAAACAGCTTTTTAACATTAAAGCGGAAAACAAAGGACAATATAAGAATTTCCGATACTTTTTAATAGAATATGGGCATTACATCCGAGGAATACGGCCATGGTTGAAAATAGACAGCTTTTAAAAACATGTATAATCATAGAATTTAATAAAATTACATAACAAAAAAAAATATTCATGGCATCGTCAGTTCATTACAATAGGAGAATAAAGTTCTCATCCAACTATCGACAAAAGTGTATATAGTATTCTAAAATTCTTTCTTAAGTTGTCATCAACATTGGAAGTTTGGATTGTGCCAAACGAAATTTTGGTCACCATACATATATTTTGACATTTGAGGATTTGTAAGACTTGGGCTATGCCGACCATTTAAAGGAGATGCCGAGGTTCTGGTAACAGGGTTACTTTCAGTAAACATTTGTGGCGGTATTGAGCTAGCAGCCATACTGAGGATAGAGTCATATCCAGATGAAGAAACCGAGTAAGAGCTTCTTGGAATAAAGCCTTTGGTGCTTGAACTACTTGACATATCAAAATAGTCGTCTTGACACACAGAGTTGCTACAATTGATTCCAGAATGCATTTTTGATGATAAAGAAGGGTTCTGGAAATGTAGCGGCATAGCCTGTCTTTTGGAAGAGCTTGAATGACGCGAACTGTCGGAGCCAATTTTAGAAGATGACCGGCGGCACTTGCCGCATTTCAGCTCCATATATCTTGGAACGCAAGAAGCTTCGAGGCAGTGTTCGGGATTTTTGCAAGTGTTGACTTGCTCGCGATGGGATTTATGACCGCATCTGTACAAATCGTAGCTCCAGTTACACATTGAGGACTGGTTATGTTGGTGGGAACAGTGAGTATTATTGAATGAATATTAGAGATTAAAAGAGTAAAGGTATAGGAAATAGAAAAACAGACGCGTAGAGAATAATATAAAAAAACAAATACAATATGATAAATCTCAGGCGGATTTCGAAGTATTTATAAGATTTGGACAAAACTATAGGACCTGCTTAAGACTAGGCACTGGGTTCTTTTTGGTAGTTTCGACGCAGCGAAATGTTTAAACTCGAAAATAACCCTTGCCCATTTAAAAACTCGGTCACTTCTTAATGCCGTTGACAGCTGATGCTCCAATACTGCCTGTCTTATTAACGCGGGCTCTGCCTTTGATACTATCTTCACTCAGAAGTTGGTCTCTTTGATCCACTAGTGCTTGAAGCGCTTGGCTATCTTTCTAGGACTCTCAGCTTTACCTGATAACGGGTATGTCGTATGAAGCCAATAAATCTTGGCTGTTGTGTGCTGCTTTGCTTTAAAGTATTTGAAGTTTTGAGCATCTATACACTGACAAGTAACAACAAAGCAAGTACAATTATATTGATTTCAGTACGATTTGCTGCTTTTTAGGGCTCTTTATTGGTCGAGTCCTATATCAATAAGGTATTTTCATTATCTTGATGTTTGTATAGTTCCTATTTCTCAACATCTGTATTTTTCTTTTTTCGATGTCAAATATTCTAGTGTGTGTTGAAATTTAAACGTTTGTTTTAATGGCATTTCAAAAAAAAAAAAAAATAATGAATGCAACACTTATTCACAAATTTCGACACATGTCTTCAAATAGAAATGGTAAAAATAGAAACATCACAATACTACGCGACTTTCAAAAGTCAGCAATATCGTATTAATGGTTGAAAATGTATCGATGCTTCAGTAAATAATAGCCGACATGTATATATATTTATTTACGTTGATTTGTGTATATGACATCGACGTGGTTTTGGCAAATTTGGTTGGCCAAAATTACAAAAGTCTTTTGAGCAAAACTGTGGACGATAAGAATGACAATGGTTAGGCTATAAGAAACTAAAAACATTAAGGGGCTCAAGTCCCCTGACTAGAAACACTATGCACCAACTTAGCCTAACTACTTTAGTAAATTTAATTCAATTTATTTAAGGGTTATAGAGCTATATAACATAGACGTTGAAGCCATCCTTTTGCATATCATCTTGTATAACTTCAGCAATTTGTAGATTTTCAAAAAATCACTTCTTAGCGTGTGTCTATGTCAGCCCGAACATGAGCCCTAATGCTAATTTACGAGGATCAGGAAAACAATTATAGTACAAAAACCTTCTCGACTCATGCCACTTGACATCGACAACACGTAATTTTTTTTTTTTTTTTTTTTGTGAAAAGGTTCCTAATCCCTCTTATTAGCGATAAAGACTGCGACTGCTCGCAAGCCCTTCATACTATTCAAGAGAGTCAGTAACTACATCGCAGGAGACACCCGTCTAAGCTTCGCTCGTTGCGCTTCAAGTAGAGGACCGTACAATAGAATGTTAGTTACTGTTCTACCGAACATCACAATTGTAGCTTTCCTTCTTGATACCAAACTTTTTGAACCACGCACCAAATTGTCCATGGCTTGTTCTGAACTGGGTGATTCGACTCATAACTTGTCGACTATGAGTAGCCAAATGCTGCCCCAACGGATTTGTGTCGCTCAGCTTGTGCAATAGTCGAATTGCTTTTCTTGCAGCCATCAAGTCCAGTCTAATACCATATGGCATTATACCAGCCTCTTTCTGTAATGCGTCAATAGGTGTGGTTTTGTAAGCACCAACCACTCTTCTCAAGACCATATTCTGTATCACATCCAGCTCTCTGATCTCAGACTTGAGAATGCGATGGTGCCAAACTTCTAGTCCATATTCGACGATCGGCCTTACACAGACTGTGTACAAAGACCTGATAGCAAAGTCTTGTATTCCAACTTGCGTTCCACCTAATCTCCAAATAGCACCAACAGCTTGCCTTCCTTTGTTGATTTTCTTCAAGATGTGAGACTTGAACGTCAATGCGTAGTCCAGTGTAATTCTAAGAAGCGTGACTTTTTTTTGTGGACCTGCACTTCGCCTGACGGCAAAGTAAGCTTGGCTTTCAACTTGGACTTGTTCCACTGTTTGACAAAGTGAATAAAATTCAACTAGTTGCCCATGTCAATCTTGGCCATTCTGGAAGTGAACTAGCTTGGTGTGGCAAAATATTTACAACAAGTCATCACTAGCCAATTGAAAAGAGATCATTTGGGGGGGGGGGGAAATTACTTGAAGAAAACCACAAAAATATCACGAAAAATCACTGTTTTAAAAGTAAAGTAAATAATATCAACAGATCCTAATCGTAACAAAGACATCAAAGGGATCAATCTACTAGTAACTAGTCTATCAATCAATTTACAACATTTTTCTTTCCCCTAATCCTCTTATCGTTACGATAATTACAATAGTCATAGCTACGATCTCTTCCAACTTTAATACTATACTTATGTTTTATGAGACACAATAAAATAGGACTGTAACGATTTCCCCAAGGAGTAAAGAAAATGATCTTCATCTACTAGGCAGAAAATAAAAGCAGAGTTTCAGGAATTTGTGACTTTTCCCTTGTTTCTATGGATTGATTGCTAACCGATTAGAAAGCCGCTGTTTCATTTCACTTGACTACCCAAGACACAGGCTACGAACTACTCGCTCCTGTTTGTAACTTTTGGCGAGCTCTCTGATCAAAATTAATAAAGCATAATCTGGTATTCAAACATGTAACTGTTGTCCCTCACGCTACATACGCTAATTGCTCTCGAAACAGTCTTGTTTCTAATAAGCTTGACTGTAGCTTGGCTAAAATTTAGTATTGTTTTTTGAATACAGCGCAAGGTACCGGACACACAATACCTTTCCTTCGTAATTTGTTTTTGGAAAGTTTAATCCGAGCCTGCGAATTTCCTAAATGTTTTGTGATTCTGGTTCTTTGTATGAAACTCTCACTCACAGACTAGCGGGGAGCAATTTATGTATACTTTCAGACGACCACCATGTATTACGCATAGCCTTTTTTTTTACCATAATCATTTCTATAACCTTTTTCTGCACTTGGGTTCATTAATTTAAATTTTAATATTCGCTATTCTGCTTGGTGTGAAACACATTCAATGAGCTGTTTATTGGATATAAAGATCTGGTAGGACGCCTATCAATAGAGTCTAACGTTTCATCAAGTCCTAACTCTTGGTTTATACTGATTTGGCCAACCTACCAGAGGAGGTATGTTACTGACTTCCAAATGTTGCGTTCAATTAGTTTAGAATAAAAAAAGTAAAAAAATATTTTTTTACATCTTTTACGAAACAGAATTGCTCAAACGTGTTTTTTTTTCCAATGCCCGAAAAAGTTAATCTTAAAAAATAAAACAAAACAAAGAAGCTCAAATTCAAATACAAGTAGGAACGTCAAAATAAATAAGAAATTGAATACGTTTTTGTTTTCGTGTTTGCATCAAACGGACCGTGTCAGATATTATGAGTGCAGAAATGATTATCAGAAGCTGCATTTTCAAAAAAGAAAAAAAAGATAGCGAAAAAGAAATAGCGGGACTATACTTGTAGATGAAGAAAGAGAGTGGATTATGAGATAACAGGTTGGTATTTTTTTTTTTTTTTTGACTTGAGTAAAAGTGGATGAAAAAATACGCCGCGGGGGAAATCATTTCTTCCTAAAGCTTAATTATTTGAATCGTAAGCCAATCAAAAGAAAGAAAAAAAAATCTAGTCCAAGTATTTTGTTCAACTTCCACTGACCCAGGATTTCATAACTGCTATCAAAGTATATCACTCATGAAGACAGTTATTTTTATTTTAAAACTAATGATTTGTAATTAGAATGTTACAAAGCCGTTGCCAGATATCAAGGTTTTCAGTGATATTTTCCCCAGCACCTCTGTGGTTAAGAACCTATGCTTAGTAAAAAAAGCTTTTTGATGTAACTAGGAAAACAGAAAAACAGGTATCCTATAATGAAAGCACTGATATTCATTTTTTTTTGTTATTGTTATTATTTGAAACATGAGCTGAGTATGGTAGTCATGCAAGTATTGACTATCAGGTTCCATTAACTGGTATTAATCATCTAGGTTTTGTTGTTGGTATTAATATATGCCTATATGTATATGACATTTACCAAATCCAACTAGTATCCATAAAATGACTAAAAAATGCCATTGATACAAAAATCTAAGGTAGTTTTTGCATCAGCAATTTGCTAAACAGCTAAATCTGTTATAATTGTTATCTAGCGTTCTAACAAGTTTCCCACAACAAGACTACCCAAATAGTATACAAGTCAAACCAAAAACACAAGAGATAATTGTCAAACATATACAAACAACAATCTCTGGTACTGCGACTAAAAACTCTCAAGAAAGATCAACCTGGTATACTCAAACTCGTACTAAGTTAGATTCCGTAACTAACCCAGTGTAGTAAGCTTATCATGAGTTTCGAAACAACAAAACAAACCTAAGTTCCAAATTCCAAAGCCCTCCAAAGAAAGAAAACTGTATCAACTTTGCGCGTGTGCACGACTTTTATTTTTGCTTCTGTGACAATTATTTTCTACATCCAAGTTTGAGTTGTTCGCTTTAACATAATAATCATTAGAGGCACAGTCACGCCCAAAGTATCTCCAAGTATTTCTGATTATGTGCTTTATAACAACTAGTTTATGTTTAATTTGGTGATTGCAAAAATCCCTTCTCACTAACTTCATTTTGGTATCTCCAAAGCTCTTCTTGTTCCAACTCTTGTCAAAATCCTAAAAAGAAAGCCTCAATAAATGGAGGCAAAATGGAATGCGAGCAAATAAATAAAGTTTTTTTTTTTTCCCCCTTCCTTTTTCCTTCATTGAACAATCTTTTTAATATACTTGACGCAGGTTTCCATCATCATTACTATCAGCATACAGAAGTTTATTGACTTCGGCCAGCGGCAAATCCCAAACACCATCTGTTGGACTAAACAAGTACTGTTGTTGGTAAAGTTTATATCCTCCTTTTGCAATCGAATCTTCTGAACTATTGTTACTGTCGCTGCTATCTCTTCTTTTACTTCTGTTGCTGGTATGGTTCATATTATCATTATTATTGATAATGGCTTGCTTCTCCACCCCTTTGACAAGCCCAGTATCTGCATCATACTTTACAATCTTAGCATGCGTATCCGTAACTGTACACAGCTCGCTCGCACTTTTTGTCAACACTTCTGTATTATAGCACGCCAGCGCGACGTACGTGTACACCACACTGACCACCAGGTAACAAGGCATTGCAAGCGCCCACCACCGCGAAGGCACATAGTATATGTGTAAAGTGTAGAGCACGCTGCGCGGTAGGAATGCCCACAGTGCGTAGACGACTAGCGTGAAAAGGGAGCCGACATACAAAGCGAAGCCGAAATACTCGGTGCTTGGCGGGACAGCATCGCCGCCGACCGTGACGTCTGATTCTTTGGCGAGTCGGTCGTCTTCGGGAAGCAGTGTGAGGGAAGGGTTCATTGTAGATGTGAAAAAAAAAAAAAAAGAAAGGAGGGCGAGATATGGGATTCGGTGAAGATGGCACAAAAGTGAAGGTGAATTTTAGTGACGTAGTTTTAAATCTGGAACAAGAAAAAGCGTGATGATCACATGCTTACAAATAATATATGAGCTGTAAGAAATCGGACCTGGATTTCCAAAACCGGGGCTGATTAATCTTTAAGTCATTCTTACCTCATACCTGTTGTCCTTTGACGGCTCAAAACTACCCCTCCAGTTATGAACCATCATCATCCTAGTCGCAAAGACTTGGAGGCTTTGAGACTTTGGTTCTCCTCTTTATCAACTCTTATTTCAGTTTGCTTATCTCCGTTCTCCTCTTTTGAAATATATAATCAAAAGGTGGGTATTCAGCGATTCCCCGCTTGATAGCTGTCTTTTGGATTTCCATATTTTTATTCGATTTTGTTTTGTATGAATAGTAGAAGTTTCTCCAGTTCAAATTCAGATAATTCTTAGCGGTTCGTTATGGAATTATTGTTGAGTTGAACTTCTTCGAATTTCATACTTGATTTTTCAATACATTTTTAGTAACTCTAACAGCTCGTTTCTTCGTCCTCTCTATTCTTAAAGTAAATGCATCAGTCCTGTGGACTTGAGTACTACTAAGTAAGTCTCGAGAACAACCCCTTCGAGGTCCGACTGGTTACAACGAGCCTTACCGTCTTTATTTCAATGTATTTTTTTCACTAAACTTGTCAATACTCTGTGAACGAGCCTTGTTAACACATACAAGTAAAAAAAAAAAAAAAAAAAAAAAAAACCCCAAGAAACCAATCCATTATCATCATTTGACATCCTGAAAAATAAACTCAACAGAATCGCAATTTCTTGGGCACTTGCTAATAAAACCCCTTGACTCTTTACCTTCTATTCTCAGTTTTTTTCTGGGTGGTGTGTGTATAAATAGGTATATAAACATGTGTGTGTGACGTAGAAATGACGGCATAACATATATGCGTATTTTATCTGTGTCACACAAACAGTTTTTCCTTAACTACCACTTTTAATTCACGTTATTAAGGCACTTTCGCGATATATATATATATAAGTCTGGAGGCATCTCTTTTTGAAAGTTTAAAAAACAAATATATATACATATATATATATATATATACATATATATATATATATATACATATATATATATATATATACATATATATATATATATATACAAATTATTATTACTATTATCATCAAAACTAAGTACAACTAGCGACTAAACAATTAATATATTTAAAAAATAAAATCTTGAAACTCGATTATTACATTACAAACAAAATAAAACAAAAAAAAAAATGAAATCATAAGCAAAAATATATATATTTATATGTCTCAGATATCCAAAACAACAACTAATCAACTACAATCTGGTTGATTAAAGTCCAGTACTTCCCGCAGAATTGTTATGATTGCCAGCATTGTTGTGGCCAGCACCATTTCCAGCTCCAGGATGCTGTGCCGAGTATGAAGGGTCAACTTCACCACCCCAACCAGCAATAGCACCTCCAACAATCGTTGGAACCATTGTCAAAGCTTCAATGCTATACTTTGAACTCGTCGAGCTGCCACGGCTTCTTCCAAATCTCGATAAATGGCCTCCACTGTTTGGCGATAAACCGTTATTAGCAGCACCCGCACTATTTCCATTAGCACCTGGAACAGTCAAAAAGCCTTGAGTGTCTTGTGCAACAACGTTGTTGGACGCTTTTGGACTTCTGCCAGAGCCGGGAGTTCCGTTGATCGAGTTATTACAACTGCTTTGTGGTGAATTTAATGTCATGCTAGAAGCTTTTGAAGAGCTCACATTGTGGATTGACGAGTTGGAGCTCAGTGACCGTTTCATAGTGGTATACATTCGCTTAGGTTTGGTCTTGATCTGGTTCCAACGACCACCACGCAACTTCAACAGCAACAAGTCTTGCTTCACTTGTTCCAAAGGCTGTGGCCAGATATGAGGAGGCAACGAACTAATCAACGACTCATCGTCATCAGTAACTTTGATCGTTGGCCCATTATAGTTTTCACCATCATCGCCATCTTCACCTTTGTTCTTCTTGGTCCATCTACGCCAAAACTTTGCCTTTTCGTACATGCGACCCATGAAACGCCACAAGCGACTTGGGAACATCTTGATGAGCCATTCATCAGGAATGGTTCTCAAAAATAAACCAACAGGAATAGAGCCAAAACCACAGAGAATAGCAGTAGCCCACATAGCAGGAGTCTGGCGCTCAATGTTGAAAGCAGCACCGCCAACAAACATAATCAACACTTGGGAACCAAGAATGATACTCGAAACAACAATGTAGTAGTAGTTCTTGGAGATGCCTTCAAACATGTTGTACTTGTTGTCCAAACGACGCGACACAAACATCTTAAAGTACTGCATCCATACAAAGGTGTTGAAAACGAGACCATGGACTTGAACAATTTCCTTTGATGTGTGTGCATCAAACAGTTCGTTGCCAGCAAAATTAAGAACAAAACAAACAATCAGTTGGTAAAGAGCTTCACCCAAAATGATTTTCCACATTGTGGGAGTAATCAGCGACGCTCTACGGTTATCAGGCTTGCGGTCCAACACTGAAGGATGAGGAGGATCGGTAGCGAGTGCCAAAGCTGCAAAAGTGTCCATAATCAAGTTGACCCAAAGCAGCTGCACGGCAGTCAAAACAGACTCGTTTTCAGAAGACGCGACAGCAGAAACAAAAGTAAGAATGACGGCAGTAATGTTGACAGTGATTTGGAATTGCAAAAACTTCTTGACGGCATCGTTGACAGTACGGCCCCAGACAATGGCCTTGACAATACTTCCAAAGTTGTCGTCCATGAGAATGATTTCAGAAGCTTCTTTAGCAACCTCGGTTCCGGAAATACCCATGGAGAAACCGACATCGGCAAGCTTGAGTGCAGGAGCATCATTGGTACCGTCACCAGTGACTGCAACGGTTTCGCCCATATCTTTGAGAATTTGCACCAATCTGCGTTTGTCATCAGGACTAGAACGAGCAAGAACGCGGAGTTTGGGGACAGCACTGTACAACTCCTTTTCAGACATTTTACGGAAAACGGGACCTTCCAACACAATATGGCCTTCAGATTCATCATAGATACCACAGTCGGTTGAGATAGCTTTGGCAGTAATCAAATTGTCACCAGTAACCATGCGAACAACGACACCGGCATGCTGGCAGCTGGCAACAGCTTTGCGGACACCATGGCGCAACGGGTCTTTAATGCCAACAATTCCGAAAAAGGTGGTTCCTTCAAGCAAGTTGGTGTTGTCAGTAAAGTCAGCAGGAGGCCAAGATTGGATATCAGGGAAATCGCGGTACACAAAGCCAATAGCACGCAGAGAGCTGGAAGCATAAGAGTCAATATGAGCAGTGATTTGCGCAACGTCCTGTTGAGTGATATTGCGGACCTTTTCGTCATTCCAAATAAAAGAAGCGGCATTGAGAAGAACTTCAGAAGCACCCTTGATAAAAAGACGGAAGCCTTGGTTGTTGGGAAGCTGAATAACTGTGGCCATGTACTTTTTGGCAGAGTCAAAAGGATAAACGCGAGCGACATTGTACTGTTTTCTGGCTTGGTCGAGATTGCCCATGCTCATGTAGTTGTGAGCAAAAGAGAGAATGGCAGTTTCAGTCTTGGAACCAGTGTATTGTTCAGCAGCAGTGTTTCCAGACGCGATTTCAGAGTCATAGTCAAGGTTTTCGAAAGCTGAAGTGTTGGAAACAATGGAGGCCATGAGAAGGTCAGAAGCGGCAGGAGCTAAAGTAGAAATGAACTGTTCAGGAGTTTGAGAGTTAGTAGGAAGGTTAGAAGACTGAGCCTTTTCCTGGTTAGCAGCAGCAGCAGCGATTTGAGCAGGTGCAGCGGAATCAGCCAATTCGTCTTTTTCTTCGAGGTGAGAAGTATCGGTATCAAGAACAAACTGATTGTCAAGACCAATAGTACCTGCAACAACAGTCATTCGGTTTTGAGTAAGAGTACCAGTTTTATCAGAGCACACAGCAGTTGCACCACCCATTGTTTCACAGGCTTTGAGCACACGAACCAAGTTGTTATCTTTAATCATACGAGTAGTGGCAAACGCGAGCGCCAGAGTGACGGCCAAAGGCAAGCCTTCAGGCACCGCAACGACAATAATAGTAATTGCAGTAATGACAATGTTGAGAAACTGCTCACCCTTTTGTGGACCCGTTTTAGTCGATCCTGGCAGACTAGCAAGGAAACGGATAAAAAGTACAACAAACATGATGAAAGCTGCCAAAGTACCAAGCTTGGCAATTCCTTCGGCAATGACGTTGAGCTTTTCCTGGAGGGGTGTTTCTTCAGATTCGGTTTGTAAAGAAGCAAGGGTTTTGCCGTAAAACGAGCTCACGCCAACAGCAGTGACGAGAAAGTCGCCAGTACCCTCAAGAATCTTGGAGCCGGAAATAACAAAGCAGTCGAGGCCTTTAGCACGAGGAGAAATTCCAGGATTGCTGTCGAGTTTTGCGAGTGCTTCAGACACGGAAACTTTCTTGATATTGTCGGATTCGCCTGTCAGCGAAGATTCGTCAGCCTTGATGCCATAGCCGCTAATCAACAAACCGTCACAAGGAACGACATCGCCAGGCTCCAATTGCACAACATCACCAACAACAATATCAAAAATCGAGATTTCCAGCATATGCCCGCCACGAATAACTTTCACCGACCGACTATCCTTCTTCTTGTTGAGTTTGACAAACTGCCGTTCTTTTTGCCAATCGTTAGCAGCACCAACCAGCGAAACAATCGCAATGGCGACAATGATGGCAACACCTTCTACCCACTCTACACGAGGCTTCATGTTTCCGTTTTCGTCATACTTTGGGGGCTGGCCAAATGTTTCGTAGAGTCCAATAGCGAGCGAGACAACAGCAACGACTGACAAAAGAACCAGAACCTTGTCTTGCAACGCCATCCATACGAGTTCGAAAAACGATTTGGGTTTCTTTTCAGGCAGCTTGTTGAGACCGAAATATTGCTGGCGCTTTTCGTAAGATGCGCTGTTGTTTGGGTTGCTGACGACTGGCGTTGTGCCATCTGATGATGCTGAGGGAGGATTGTGCTTTTTTTCCGAGGATGATGACAAATGTGGGAGATGACTTTTTGATAGCTGGGGGGTGATACTTAAAGAGTTTGACGCCAATGGCAGACCTGTTGAAACATTGGTATCAAGTTTATTTTCCAAGCCTTGGATACCGCCAAGGGCTTTTACGAGGTATGCATCTTTATTGGAATGGAGCAGCTGGAGCTGCTCGATCGAAACTGGAAACGAGTCGTGTGGGTTTGAATTGTCGGAGGCTTCTGCTAAAGCGTGCTGTGCTTGTTCGAGGTGGTTTTCATTACTAGTCTGGGATTTCTTGCTTGAAGATGTGGTATCAGCTGTTGTGGGCGGTGTTATTGAGTTGGAGGCCTCGTTGGGGTTGAGGATAGTCTAAATTGCAGTTAGTATCTCTGTGTATCAAGAAAAAAAAAAAAAAAAAAAAAAAAAAGGTTTAATTAGCGTACTTGGTCAGAATGGTCAGGGACCACGAAGTGAATCTCAGGTTCTACTGAGGCTGAGCTATTCATTAGAAATATAAAGTCAATACAACTTTGTTAATAAATGAATATCAATGAAACGAGACGAGAACGAATATTGATAATAAAAAAAAAGTGAAATGAAATATAGAAGACAATAAAAAGGAACTACTAAAATAATAGCAATAGAAAAGTTTCAAATAAAAAAATCGGCATTGCGAAGAAAAAGGAGACTATTTAAAACATTTTCAGATAGCCAAGTGTCATGTGACCTGCATGTATTGCCAGCGATAAACTACACAGCCACGCTGTCGCTTGGCATTACAGCCTGTATCTGTTTTGGAGAGCCTTGGTGCCTTGTGCGATGGATGCGTGTGTATTGTTTTTTTTTTTTTGGTGATACGCCTACTGTCTTGTATGCAATGCTCTGTAATGGGTTATAATGGCGGGCACTTGATTTTTGTAACTAGTGTAGATGGAATGTAACTACCTGTAACGAGTACATTCAGCTGGAGAAGCCGGCATACTTAATCAAGCACTTTATTTTAACTATAATTTTGCCCGTCGGCACCAAACTTATAATCCGTAGACTCGGTTTCCGCCACCGACAAAAATCATAAAAGTCATCAAGACCGAATTGATGAATTACCGTAGTTTTTTTTATTTTCACAAGCTATTTTTTTTAAATGTCCTATTTCATATGTTGGGGATGATGGCTGAGCGTAAGACACTTCAGTTACACACACACACACACACAAGGCGTTTCTTGTTCGTCATCTGCCTGTCATGTGCCGCTTGTGTCATAGAAATACATTTTCGGAAAAAAAAAAATATGAAGCTCCCATACTTGGTTTACCCACACACAAAAATGTCGGAAACGCCTAAAGTAGCAACAAGCAGCCCTTTCATTGAGCCATGATTCTAAACCACATTTAACTCAACATGAATTGGCCTGGTTCAGTATTATTTTGGTCATTGATTTGTTTTATCTTTATCGCTATTATTTGCTTTTTTTTTTTTTGACAAACTACTCAGCCTATTGACCTCAGATCTCAAATTCACAGCCCAAAGTTATGCAAAAAAAAAAAAAAAATAGAAAAAGAAAGAAAGAATATCAATACTCAATTCGACGTTGACAGTATTTTTTGTTTTGCCTCCCTCACCCCCCTTGTTCTTTAACCTGTTTATTGCCATACGCTTGTTTTAGGGTCTTGAAGTTTTGAATATACGAGTTCTTGATCCCTTTTTGTCATGTTGGAAAAATAGTTGTTTGGCCAAATTCTTCACTTCACCTTCAGCTGGTCTGCTGGTATTTTGGCATAACTAGCACAGAAAGAGGAATGTGAGAGACGGGATAGGCAATTAAAAACAATGGTAAACCAGTGCGGCTGAAACGATAAAAAAAAAAAAAAAAAACTTTTGATCTGGTTTCAGCTATTTATTACTCCCAAGAATCGATTCACTACTATTCTTGCTTTTGCTGTAATTAGCTAATGTGAATCATTTGACTCCTTGAGTCTCTTTTAAATCTAGAGAGAGTATGTGTAACTGAATCAGCGGGTGTCTGTGACAACTCTTGGAATATTGTCACACTTGTTTTCTGTGTTTGCCATTTCGTGGGTGCAAGTCGAGAGCCATTCCGTCGCTCCTTCTTGATTACAGAACGTTTGATTCTCCGTTACAGAAGCCAGAAAACAAACCCCAAACATTGAAACCAAGACGGCCCAAATACGTGCGGCCATAGCGTTGCGTAGTTTGTGCTTGAAAGAAGGCAGGATGGCAGGTATCCTAGCATATGCGTACATACATGTCAAGTGCCTGTGCGGATCTGTCATGCTTGGTGCGGTGTTTCAAACGTATGGCGGGAAAACAAGTCAGTGCTTCTTAATCAGTAGTGAAAAAGTGAAAATAACGAAAACTCACTGGGAATTGTTGGTGTGGCGTAGAACCGTAGCCAGTCCTTGGGTATCTCATGGCTTTGATCTCGTCATTGCCATCGTCATCGCCATTGTTTATTGCTTATAGTTTATAGTTTATTCATTGTGTCGAAATAAGCATATGAAATATATTTTTTTTCTATTGTTCTTTATTTTTTGCACAGCCCACACACACACACCACATACCCCGTACTTCATTGTCAAGCCTTGTTTTGACAGGAATCAGTCTTCAACGCCAATCATCTGGCTTGTGAAAAAAAAAAAAAATGTTGAGCGTTTGATACACGGCGTATTTTCGGATCTCGTAGATGTTTTTTTTTTTTTTTCTTCAAGGCTTGTTCATACACACACAATACATTGACCAACAGTGTATGCTTTTTTCTCTCTCCCCCAACCTTTTCTTGATTTCACATGCTTCAAATCAGACCAAAACAATAACCGTAGCCATAGCCACCATAGCAATTGCTATCAATCTTCTTTTGCTCTAATCATTATTTCCAATCTAAAGCATCTGCTGGTGGCAATTAAAAAAAAATTCAATTGTTGATGTTGATTGTATATTTTGGCTTGTTTGTAAAATACATGTAGTTGCTATTCGTGTTTGTTTGTATTTTTGTTACAGTTACTGTTGCAGTTATTATTGTACCTTTACTGTATTCTCTTACCGTGGCCATTGAAAGCCTACGTTTCTTTTTTTCTTTATCATAAACATTGTATACACACACTAGATGCGATATGTCTCATTAAGGACCAAAGACCCAAGATCATCCATATTTATTTTCTCTTGTGCTTTTTTACATGTTAGTTGTTTTAATGTTTTTGCCATGTTTTACAGATATATCAAACCATTTGTTTACGCTTTTGAGCAACAACAAAAAATGATAATTAAGCAATGATAACCCCCAAAAAAAAAAAAATGAATACAAAGAACTTTGCTATCTTTTGAGCAAATGGCAATGTTCCTTCTTTTTGTTATTTTGCTGTTAGCTTTACTTATATTGCTTCAACAAATAGATCACTTGGCTTTTATCAAAGTGAAATGAATGAATACAGTAATCGAAGCTGTAATCGTACTAGCAATTGTAAAAAAAGTGGTGAACCGGTATCGGCACTGCTGTAGACACCTCAGTCAAACCAAATCCAACAATCAGTACCATCACACAAATAAGGTTCACAGTGGAGTTTAATGCAATAGTGATTGTTACATGGTGTAACAATACATATATGGGGAGTATCAAGTGTAATACACATCCACTTCAATACACTAGCTGGTTGTGATATGCTCGATAAATCTGATACATTAGATACTATCGACATATATATCTAATACCGGCCAGGTTGTAACGCCAAACGGAACAACGGCAACAGTAAATCACCAAAAAAAAAAAAAAAAAAAATACAATGTTTAGGTATATGGCTAGTTGAGACTTAACTTCTTCATACCCATTCTTAGACGAATGTTAACTTTCATCACATAGATGCTATCATGAACAATGTAAGAATATATGTACCTTCCCAAGACATGTTACAGATATGTTTGGGAGATATAGAGCCAAGTGTGATGCGCTTGAAAAAAAAAAAAAAAAAAAAAAATGGCACCGAGATGTACGTTTACAAAATCACTGCTCAAACTGCTACTCTAGCTACTAGTCAAGATAATTATAAAGCTATTGGAAAACCATTAACAAAATATACTCACATCTAAGGATCGCGCACACGTATGCTGGCGGTGAAAGCCATCTATCAATCAATCAACTAACTGCCCGTTTACTCCTCTATTCATTTCCTTACTATTGTCAACCTATATACAAGATTCTATTGGTTCTCATTGATTTTTATTGACTGTTTTTTTTCCAGTTTTGTTTCTGCTAAGCCGCTTTATATTAATTATTTTTTGCTTCTGAATGCTTTTTATTTTTATTTTTTTCGGCGTTTGAGCACCTCTCTCTTTTGATAAGCATGAGAGAGGCATGGTGTGTGTGTGTCAAGAAATTTGAAAAAAGATTGGATTACTACTCTTGGGATTATATACAATTAATAAAATACAAACACGAAGATAAACAGAAACACACAAGACTTCTTTCTAATGTGATTGCATACTTTTTTTTTTGTTTTTGATTATTAGCAAAGAGATTCGATGATTAAGGTAATATGTAGGAAGTCTTTTAGAAGTTTTATTAAAGTCTTGGAGCCTTGGAGTCTTGGGTTGATTCCAAAAGGGAAAAATAATGATAATAATAGGAAATAATGGCATTATTGTTTGAAAAAGTTGACTTTATTTTAATGGGTTTTAGCAAAAATATTATTATTATTATTATTATTAATATGGCGCACCAAAGTCTGCTTTTTTTTTTTTTTTTTGCCAATAAAGTCGAGTCTTTAAAATTGGGTAGATTGAGACTGAATAGCGGACAGTTGGTGCTGGTGATTTCGTGCCATGTTTAATGTTATTGTTAAAGTAGAAGCTGAAACTATTAGTAGTATTTGTAAATCAGACATGTAAAAGGAACCAAAAGAAGTGCAATGCTGGAAGTATACACCTTGTGTGTGTGTGTGTCTCACATAACAACCCACTTTCTATACTAGTTATCCATTGTTTAACCATTCTTATTTATCCACCAAATAAAAAACCCCCAGTACATAGATTGAAAAATATATATGTTTGTTCTTTTTCTTGCACCAAAACTAAACTTACCGTCACAGAAATTTCATAACTTCGTGATTCTTCCAACTCTCGATATTTCATTCATTTTCATTATTAATACATGAAACTTACTTTGATGGCAAATGTTTAACGATTATTATTGTTATTAATATTATTAATATTATTTTTTGCCACTGAAAAGTTAACATAGCTCCAATTTCAGTTTTTGAGAAATTAAAAACAGCATGTGATCATGATTATATGATAATGATGATAGTGGTAATGATTTTCAGGTAATAAGGAATTTGGATAATGCAGCTGATTAATACGAAAAAACAACATTACAAAAGAAAATGCCATGTATCAAAGCGGGTTTTATTTATTATTATTATTATTATTACTATTATTATTATTATTTTTCTACCCAACAGAGATCTTTTATGGAGCTTTTTAAAAAAGTCTGGAGGGTTTCGAATACTGGCGATGTTTCGAGTGAGTGTTAATCTTTACCCCGGATATACACAGTACAGTTAACTGCCTTGAAATTAAATTTTGTTTTGTTTTTGTCACACACACACCTACGATATACAAGGCACATTTACATTTACATTTATTTCAACACACGTAAATTTAAGAAAGAAAAAAGGTATACAAGCGTGCTTATTTGATCTTATTTTTTTTTCTTCTCTAAATCATAAACATAATTGACACTGCCTTCTTTTTGCTTAACAACTTTTGCTAAGCCCCTTGATTTGATTGATGTGTTTTTAGTGAATAAAAAATAAAAGAAATAAAAACCAACATTAACCATAAAAAAAATATAGACTAGTTTATTAAAAAAAATTTATCAAATGAGATTTATGGGTGTCATATTATTGTAATCGTAATTTTCGAATAGTAATACAAAGAAACATACAACAAAAGTTTTTATTTTAGATGCTACCAGATTTATCATTTCAGTGGCAATCGTTACCAGTTTACCAATGGTCGACGTATTTCTTTTCTTGTTCAATGAAATTTAAACAAAAGCTCAGTTCCTGTAATGAAAAAAAAAAAAAAATTCAATTTCAGTTCCAATTACGAACTTCTGCTCAAATCAAACAGCCCCTTTAATCGAGTCCATGCGCCGTATCCATACCCAACAACATTAATCATTTTCGCAATTCTCCAAGCCCGTTTAACGTCAGGAATCGGGTAATCCATACTCCTAGGAATTGACGAATGAATAACTGGAAACCTGTCTCTACAGATTGACTTTGCCAAACACAAGCCTTGCAATCCTTCCTCGCCGCCAAATTTTCCGTATCCTGATCCTTTTGTGCCGCCAAATGGTAGTTGGCACAAGTAAAAAAAGGCAAAATCGTTTACTGAAACGTTACCGGCCTTGACGCCAGCAACAACTCTTTCAAGATCTGCGTTGTTGTTTCCAAAAACACTAGCTCCAAGCCCGTACTCGGTCGAGTTTGCAATTTCAATGGCATTGTCAACCGACTCGGCTTTAAACAGCAACAGCACTGGTCCAAACACTTCTTGCCGCGCAATGTCCATATCCTTGGTGACTCCTGTCAGCAGCGTTGGCAAAAAATAGTGGCCTTGAGGGTATCGTGGGTTATGGTATCTGGTGCCTCCACAAACTAATTTTGCACCTTGTTGCTGTGCAAGTTTAATCATTTCTTCCAGTGCGTCAAATCTCAAGTCCGTGATTGTTGCGCCCATATCGATATTTTCTTGTTGATCAATAGACGAACCAAGCCTCAATTCCGGAATCCTTTTTTCAAGCACTCTTTCCAAGTATTCGTAGGCCTTTGGCAACGCAACAACTCGTTCAATTCCAATACAGTTTTGACCTGACGATTGGAAAGTTCCGCGCAGGACGTAAGACGCAATGTTTGCCATTGCTGATTCATTGCTGATCAAGTCGTCCAAAACAATAAACGGATCTTTTCCGCCGAGCTCGACAACCACAGGGGTCATTGGCCGAGCAGCTGCAACCACAACCTTCTCAGCAATTGGTCGAGATCCAATAAATGTAATGTGGTCAAGGCCTGGGTGCGACGTCAAGTAGTCTGCGTCTTCAGGCCAGCATGAAACAATATTGACCAAATCGCTGTCAAAACCGTTGACTTTAAGTGCCTGCTTGGCAATCTTGATAAAGTACGACGAGGACCAAACAACAGACTCGGAGCATTTGATTACAATAGCGTTTCCAGAAAAGATCGAAGCCACTAAGGGTCCCATCAAGTTATGCAAAGGATAGTTCCATGAAACCAAAGCAGCCACAACACCCAAAGGCTCGTACACAACTTGTGCAGACTTGTAGAAAAACAAAGGGTTTGAAGGACCCGGGCGGTTCGACGGTTTGAGCGCTTTTTCGCCATGCTTAACAATCCATTTGATTTTCTCAAGCGTCACAAGAATCTCGCCAAGCGAAGCATCCAACATGGTTTTGCCAGAATCGCGGCACGCTACTCGCGCAATGTCATCTTGGTTGTTGTTGATAAACTGCGAAATGGTGTTGAGTACTTTACGCCGTTGCGAAAAAGTAGACTTGGCCCAAGACTTTTGTGCCTCGGTAGCTCGTTCAATCACACTGTCAATATCAAAGGGTGTCGCTGCTGGCACCGAGTCCAAAAACTGGCCAGTTGCTGGGCAGTAGCACTGGATGTTGGCATGGTTGTTTGGATCGCGAATTGAGACTGGGCTTAACCGTTTTCCTTTCCAGTGAGGCAAAGCCTGTTCAGGAGTTGGTAACGAAAATGAAACAGGTCGTTCGTGGCGTGACTTTTTGGCAAGCCGGTGGTAAAAAGTGTATGAAATGATGATAATAAGCGTAGTAACTGCTAAACGAGTGTGTTGTTGTTGTGATTCGGATGATGACGATGCTAATTGCAACGATCCTCGGTACCACCAATTGTTGAAATTCGGGCTTGATGAAAAGGTCATTTTTGTGTCTGGAGCTAATTAAGGAAAGAAAAAAAAAAAAGTAGTAGAACTTATAATAATATATGAAATGAAAAAGGGGATGAAAAAAAAAAAAAAAAAAAAAAAAAACAGGTGTTGTTTGTTGGGATCAAATTTGAATTGTCTTCAATGAAAAAAAAAAAAGAACTAAATCGGGCAGTTGAAAGTAAAAAAAAAAAAAAAAAAATGAGTAAGACGGCTTTAATCAATTTCGCATAGAACAATTAGAATTTGTTAAAATTGACCAACATGTAATAATTCTTTATTTTTGTTCCAATTGAACTAAATATTGTCAATTGTTTATAAACTCGAAATTCTTGTTTTTATTTTTTCAAGTCAGTTCGTTCAGATCGGAATTTGCCAGATGAAAAACAAAAAAAAAAACCCGTCTGAGAATTGCCAATCCATTATTATTCATCATTACATAATCGAAAAGACGTCATTGAACAGGTCAAACTAGACGATACTCAAATGAATCAATGAATTGTATTTGTATTGAAGCATTACTTCTTTTTTCTTTTTCCTGTTGGTATTGTTTGTATTAATGGTTGTATATTTATATTGGAATAAGTGTGCAGGTGAATGTATGGATTTCTGTAGTGTTTGTTTAGTCTGCCTGTTTGAATATGTTTATTGAGCGTTCAAATGAAGTTTGGGCGAAGGTGTTGAAACAGCGTCCAAAAGCTTCTTGACAACATCAGCCTTATTCTCAGAAGCCTGTTTGTTAATTTCTTCGAGCTCAGACTTGACTGAAGCGTTGGACTCTTCTTCAGCTTTGGTAGAAGTGCCAGTGTGCTGTGGTGATAATGATGATGGCATTGTTAGTATCGTTTCAAATGTATTTTCCAAGAAAAATAGTAAAAGAAAAATAAATAAAAGACACTTACTTCAGACTCAAACTTTTGAAATTCGGCTTCTTTTTGCTTTTTGTAAGCTTCAATTTCAGAAGCAGCGTCGGCCTTAGCTGACTTTAATCTTTGTGTACGGACTATTTATTTTGGATATTAGAAACGGTTGCTCAATAAACCTTGGATAGAGAATTTTGGTTTGCTGACTTCAAACGTTGAAAGTTACTGGTATACATTTGTTTATCGAATATAATACTTACAAGCACGGGCAGATTGAACGATTTCGTGAGCATTTTTCTCAGCCTAAGCGAAATAGAAAATTTGATCATGTTGGTTAATTGGTATTCTTATCAGCGAGACAATTGAAAGGGTCAGGCATGAATGTTTTAGTGGGATATAAAACCTCATGCCTTCAGTCAGGGTATCGCTATCTGTTTAGCCAGAATATGGGATCTCAATGATGCTTTAACGCACAAGTGTGTCAATGGCATCGGCATTGCTAATATTTAATGCTCAAATCATCAGGTCCGAGAGAGCAATCAAAAAAAAATAAGTAATTCCCAAAAAAAACTAAACTGGTTCAGACTATTCAAGCTAAACTCTTTACAAAAGTAAAGCAACTGTAAACTGGAGATTTGAACATACGTCGAGAAGAGCTTTGATGCCGGAATTGGAAGTAGACTATAAAAAAACAGGTATCAATATCTTGTTGTTAAAAAACCTTTAAAAGTTTACACAAAAACAGTTCGGGAAACTTGTTTCTAAAACATTCATGAGATAATTGAATCGAATCATGACAGGCACATTCATATATGCTAGATTCGTAAAGTCTAGTACCCACACATACAGGCCATATCTATTCTCCAATATCTCAATTCAAAAAAGCTGAGGACAAAAGCAATCGACATACCATTGTAAATGTATATAATACTTAAAAATAGGACTCTATATATGCTGATGATCACTTATCTTATCAAACAAAATATATTTGCAAAATAAAAGATAATCAATGGTTGTAATTATAGGTTATGTGATGTGCAGCACTTTTGTTTTTCTGATGAAAAAAGTGTAGTCGAAACCTTCAAGACTGGCTGCACACATAATACACACAACACGCATAGTACGGCAATATTCACTAGGGATTGATCCTTCTCAGAGTTTATATCAGTCTGTATAAGTAACTTATGGTCTTCTCAGCCGTGTCAAATTTATTTTTTTTTCAAATTTCCAGAATTTCCAAATTTTTCATCTTTCTTCTCAATATTATTTCTAGCTTTACCGATTTTTCGCATTTACGCTTTATTGTCATTGGAAAATGGAAGAATCAGACAAAACCTCTTTGCTGGCTCCTTCGGATCCCCTATCGTCTATCATTACTTTAGACTCTAATCCCATTTCCGAACCTTCCCCATCTATTGTCACACTAGACTCTACTACTACTACCGTTTCTGAGCCTTCTTCGCCTTCCACAGAATCAAATCCTTTACTTCAAAAATTATGCCCGATATGCAACATTGAGCTCCCAAAATACACATGCCCAGCATGCGGCACCCAGTCATGCTCACTTGCATGCTCCAAGCAACACAAGGTGCAAATGGAATGTACAGGCCAAGTAGATCCTGCCAAATATCATACCCGCAAAGAGCTCATGTCAGATATCCACTTAATTGACCGCGACTATAACTTTATCCAAAGAATTGACAAAAATTTCCATGTGTCGATGAACATTTTGCAAGACAAGATGCCTAATGCGAGTAACCAGCAAGGACAAAACAGAAGAAAGAGAATGGCTGGAGCGGTGCATGTAGGAAACAGAAATGGATACCAAAAAAGACAAAAGGTGGGAGAAAAAGATGGTGATGGAGAAAACAGCGAGAATAACAATAATAATGAGACACAGAATGAAAATGGGCCGGCATCACAACAGTTAGTCAAGAAACAGAAAACGTCTCCCAATAGCATTTTTGAAAAAAATCTGGTGATTGCGAACGGGGTCAAAATATATCAATTACCAGCAGGATTGAGTAGGTCTCTTCAAAACAGGACAGGGATTGCTGGCAAAAAAGCGAAATTTTGGGGTTGGACAATTGAATGGGTATACAAAGAGCCCGCTGATCAGCAACAACAACAAGGAACTGGCAATGAATCGAAGCAAGTCAATGGCTCAACTGATATTTCAAGCACTACTGACAAAGTTCCTGCAGAAGGGTTACTGGAAGTGTTGCTCAATACCCGCAAAAGACTAGAAGACGTTGAAAAGGAAGAAGAACGTAAAAAGAATGGACGTCAGTTACCAAGAAAGGATGCCGATGGATTTGTTACCAAAATCTCACATACGGTTCCTGAAAACGAAACTCTGCAAACGGCTGCTCAAAGATATTTACATTTTGGACCTAAGAGACGGGTCAAGATTGAAGAAATAGGAGAAGAAATTGATACAAAAGCCAATAATGGTGAAGAAAAAAGTACAGAAACGATCACAGCCACTAACACAGATATTGTCCCAGTATCAGGCTCAGCCTTAGAGGCAGTTTCAACAGAAAAGGAATCCACAGAGAAAGAGGCATTGGAAAAGCCTGCTGATTCGAGTGAAGGTTTGGCCAACCCGGAGCCAAGTTCAGTTTTTGATTATTACCTCAAAAAAGTGCATACCCCTGCCAACAAGCCGACGCTGATCAAGTTAGATGGATCGTTGTCAATCAAAGAAAATCTTACTGGAAAATCAGTGGTAGAGTTTCCTACTATTTATGTTGTTGAACAAGGTAAAGAGTTGTCTGCTAGGTTTACAATTTTGGAGACCGATAAAGACAGTTCTTCGTCATCATCGTCTTCTTCAGAGTCTAGTGATAGTGATTCGGACTCAGATTCGGAAAGTGATAGTGACTCGGATTCAGATTCAGACTCGGACTCAGACGCAGAAAATGATAAAGATAAAAAGGACAATGAAGAGCCAGAACAAAACAAAACAGTGACAGCAGAAGTTATTTCGCATGACGATGAAGATGATGATGAGCCTCCCGAGGAAGTTTCGACCAGTGCTTCTGTTTAATACTGTTTGACATTAAGCGAGCCGTATTTTTTTCTTTCTGAAATCATACATTCACAAATTGGTTTTTTTTTTTTTTTTTTTTTTTTTTTGTAATATCGCATAGATCAATCAACTACATGATAAACACCTACAATCATATTTACCATTCCATGTCCTAGGCACATCATGATGCTCACATGACATTTTATTCTCTCTTATCTGTTAGCCGTACACTAGTTATTCCACGTGTTATCAGCAGATGAGGCTGCATATAGTTTCGTACAAGGGCATGCTGTTGTTCCATGTAACAGTGTCGATGTGGCCAGCCTTGTGAAAATTTCAGCCTTTTTTTTTTTTTTTTGTCTTGCAAAAAGGAACTAGTTTTCTGTGCCTTATTTATTATTTATTTATATATTTTTTTGCTAGTCCCGGAAAATAATAATAATAATATAAACTATTACGGATTGGCAATGGAACAGTCTAATCCGAATCGATTTGTTTATAATTTGGTTTTTTGAGTATCTTGTTTCTTACGATAACCAACTCTGATATAAAAACATAGAAACACACAATCTTTATCGCCCTTTTTTTACTTTGGATTATTTAAGTAGAATCACCAGTTTTATACGTTATATTTTGAAGAAAATAGCGCCCACTACACCACTAACAATGGATCCTGATTTCGTGCTTTTGTCGTGTACTTATAATTTGTACGAAAAGCCACAGCCATCTTTTGTGGCAGAACAGGTTCCTGTCGAGGCTCCAGCATATGTACGAGATGCTGAACTCTGTGATAACGATCTGTTTTTCTTACGGTGGGTTTTTGAAGTATGTGATTGATCTAAACTAAGCTGTTAAGTAAGCTCATCAGGCTATTGGCAGCGTTATCAACCATTTAATTGATTTAGACACTAATAAGGCAATCCGTTCTTCTATCTTTTTTTTTTTTTTCATAGAACCACTTTCATCTTTTGACAAGCTACATCACTCAAAACTTTCCTCAGTACTGTATCCACTTGGCTCGGCCTGAACCTGACGTTTCTTGGGAATCTTATCGTTGTAAAGAACGTGGCTTTTTGATTTGGCTTGTCAAGTCTCAAGAGTTTCGAAACGATCCAGTGTGTATTTTGAAAGCGGCTTTGTCGTTTTACAAGAACAAGGAAGCTAAAAAGATAGGTACTGCTGCTGTTGCTAGCGAAAGCGATAAAAAAGAGTTGAGTTCAATTGTCGAGAAAACTGGCGATTTACAACTTGAAAGCACTGCTTCAGAACCTACTGAGCCAACAGGCCCTGTTAAACCTAAGGACACTGCTGACATTAATAACAAAGAAAATTCAGAATTCACTGGCAGTGATGAATCGCAGGTTGCAGAACTTGTAGCCCAACAGCTTGATTTGGTTCGTTCCAACATTCGTAAGTGTTTTCAAGAACTACAAGAAGTTGAGTCTCTGGTCAATGAAATCTGGGCCTTGAACAAGGAATCAAAAATCCCAGAACAACCCAAAGTGTCAAAAGAATCAAAACTACAAGAAGAAGCTCTTCCAGTCAAAACTGGAGGCGACTGGTGTGTTGTTGATGACGAGTATTCTGCAGTCCTCAAACCTAACAAGCCATCCGGGTTGTTGGCCAAGGTTAAGCAACAAGCAAGCAAATTTGGGTCTCTTTAAAACAAAGCCTACCCATTCTACTGTTTCTGTATCAAAAATTCATTCAATTTTTAATTTTTAATAATATTTTAATAACAAATGCTTACAATTCTAAAAATACAATACAAAATTAACCTTTAATCATAATAAATAAATAAATAGAGCAAAATCATTCAACACCAACATTAGTCTTTGCTAATATAAATGTGTTCATGTTTGCTGTCAACCCAGTTTCTCCAAGCTTGTCTATATCCTTTCTCAACATTTCGAACCCATTGCTCTGTGTCAAAAAAATCGCCAGTTTCTCGCTGCTCAAACATTGTTTTGCGAATTTTCAATAGTCGGGCTCTGCCTTCAATAGTTCCTGCAAAGTAGCACCCACGAGACTCATATTCATCGTCTGAATGAACAACCAACTCTGATACCATTTTCTTTCCTTCTTTAGTATCCGGAAGGGCTGCTGCGATAATAGATGACGCGATTCGGGAACACATTTTGTAGGAGTACCTGGGATATGTCAAAATCGGCGTGCCTGACCAACACACATCTGCAGCTGTTGTGTGAGCATTACATTCTGGGGTATCAACAAACACGTCACAAACTCTGGCCCGCAAGACGTGGCGATGTTTCTCCGCAATTTGCGTAAATAAAATGCGATCAACAAGGCTATGGTTGCCGTTTGACCATTTCAACGCCATTGACTTTAAATGCGTTTCTCCAGATTTCGGAAACTGGAGCAGCCACAAGTACGCGTTCGGGACACGCAAAAGGATACTCAACCAGATTTTAAACGTCGTTGGATCGATTTTGTAAAGCTGGTTCAAGTTTCCCATTAAAAACGCGTCCTTGGGGATGTTGGGAAAAATAATATTCCGAAGTTCTTTGCGTACTTTGCATTCGGTTTCCCAAGAGATTTTGCCTGGCGTCTGGAGAACCTTGTCAATCAACAGTTCTGGTCTTCTAGGTTTTGCAGCTTGGCCATTACTTTTGTGTTGATCTTTGGTAACCTTTTTGGCACCAGAAGGGGTTTTTGGGTCTGTCTTTTCAGTAATGGCAACACTGTTGTCTACTTGAGAAGTTGTTTTAGTATACTCTTCTTCCAAAAATCTAAACGGTTTTTCTGTAAAAGTACTGTTTTTCTGGCGCATCATCTCACTGTCTAGTGCGCTTTGTCGATGATCACAAACAAAAAAAGAACGTGGCATGTAAATGATTTTTTCTTTATACACCCATTCGCCTTTTGGAACTTGGTCAGGATAGTCAATAGCTTGTTTGTCAGCCAAAAGGTAATCACACCATCCGCCGCCAAGTGAGCCTGCAAATCCAACCAATGAAATTTGTATTGGGCATGGACGGATTGCAAAAATGTCATTGCGAGCGCCTCTTGTAAACCCGTTCAAGTTGACAAGAATATGAACACCGTCTTTTTGAAGCTCCTCAACTACAAGTTGAGTGCTCATACCACTCACGTCTTTAAATTCGTGGCACTCGCTCTCAATTTTCTTGCGATACTCAGAACCGTCAGAAGCACTTGTTGCATAGCAAATGGCGTGAAACCGGTGTCGGTCATGTAGCCCAAAAACGCTTTGCATCAAGTGCGACAAAGGATGATCCAAAAAGTCTGAAGAAATGTATCCAACTACCAGTTTACCAACGTTGTTGAGTTCAAAGTCTCGTTCCTTGTCAAGAATGTTTTTGATTGGAGCTGGCGGTGGTGGTGGCTCAAAGACATGAGGAGGAAGCCAAGTTTCTGCAAACGAAGAAACTGATAAGCGAATTGAGGTTCGTTGTGCAATTTCAAAAACTTGATATGGATTAAACGGAAGAGTGAAAGCGTGAAACGGCAAAACAGTGGTAGACAAAGGAACTGGCAAGCCACTAGGAATTTTTGGTCGAGGATAAGCACCAGTTCCTTTTGCTGTTCCGTTTAATTTGTCCATATACCATCGATGCTGGCAAACACGGAGAGCGCATTCAATCAATTGGACGACTCGAGCACCTTCGTCTGGTTGGTCTTTCCACGCTTGCCAAATATTTTTCCAGTGCTCGCGATAGACCTCTGGACCTTTGGGTCCATTCATGGCCACTGCCACTTGACTAATTACAGACGGACTATTTGAATCAAAAGCAGCAATTTCTCGGTCAATGACTCCAGCTCCCCAGTCTTTCGCATGCCGTATTTGATCATTGACGATATTGACAACTTTGGGCAGCCATCCATCAATATTGCCCCAAACAAGCATCCCGCGATCGTCAACAGACATTGTCTCCCAACCCCATCCACCACGGCCTTGCCAATCACACACTGACTGCCTTGAATTGGCTAGCCCACTGACTGCCTCAATGGAGCTTGGAGCACACTCAACCGCGCGATGGTAATAGTAAATACTCAAATCAATTTCACCGCCTTCACGCAGAGCAGATGCAAGGTTTGTCAAAGCGATATTGAATGTTGGGTCACACTCAACTGCCAGTTTGTACATTTTGATGGCTCGCTGTGGTTCGCCGCGAGCACGGAAAAGGGAACCTAGGTTTGTGTAAATATGCGTGTTTTTCTTGTCTAAATGGAGACCAAACTCGTAATAATGCATAGGCAAGGCGTAGTCGTGTTGTTTATTATTGTTGCTATTACCTGGGTTAGACCCTTTTCTCAAGAGCTTTCGAGTATCTTTATTGGTTCCACTTTTGCTTTTATTGTCACTGTTTTGGCTTGGCTCAGAAGTGAGCAGAATGCCAATATTATTAGCAATCGAAGGGTTAGGATTGAGCGACAGCGAAAGTGAGTACAAACCCAGGATTTCATACTGTGAAGGAACGGTACCATTGATGTAAAAAATTCGAGCTGGAATGCCAGATCCAATTCCATCCTGCAGCAATTTGGCGAGATTAAGCAAAGCATTGCTAACAATGATATCAATGGCATTTTGTCGAACAATCAATGTTTTGGCAGCGTTTGCATTTGTAACGGTATTGAGGTTTTCATCATTCGAGTCACAGTTTATTTCCTGTTCCGCTGCAGGTCTGATACCGTTATCTTGTGTTATATTGTCCAAATAATTTTTCCATTCAGGGGATTCTCCCTTTGCTGGTATTTTGCCCAACGGAGGCAGTAAATAATATTTACAAAGCAACGCTTGTCGAGGAGGAACCACACACAGTTGCGAATTGATTTCATTGACTGGAAGATTTTCGGTGCGGAAAATGAGCTGGGTATTATCACAAGAAGCAGCCGAGGTTTTTTCAAAAACAGGCTTTTCTGCTTTGACAACTGCGGTTGAAATGTTGGCAATGAGCCCAGGCAAAAACAGGTTGCCGGTAACTTTGGGTTGAACTGAACTAACCAAAGAAGCTAGTTGGGGATCAACTTTGCCCAAGCTGTGGTAATTCACTCGTTGTGATAATCCTAAATCTTCAAGCACTAGTGGCTCGTCACATAAAGCTATTGCAACTAGCCATGAGTACACCAATGATGCTTCATAATACATTTCTAAAAATGAATATGTTTCGCCTAAAGAGTGTAGCTTTGACAAGTATTTCCACCACGAATACGGCGTTTTCCTTACATAGTTTTGGTCAACATTTTGCAAAGCAGATACCAGCAACTCGACATTGTCTTTTTGCCGGTTCTGGCTGGTGTATAGACTGAACAGCTGGTCAACAACGTCCCAGTTGCATGATTGGGCATCTACAGCTTTTCTCCACCAAAACTCGACTTTTTCGTACTCGTGTAAAAAAAGATAGGCTAAGCCCATACTAAAGAATGCTTCGGGGTAGTTTCCGTGCAAGTTGAGGACATGTTGGAGAATTCCAATTGCCTTATGAGAGTTTCCGGTTGTACTTGTAAGAGTCGCTATCATGACTAGTGATTTGAGGTGTAAATCATAGAAATATTCAGAACTAAAGGGAGCTTCTTCTAGTTGTAGTGAGCCATTGTTGCAATTGCTACTAATACTACTACTATTACTGTTGTTACTAGTAGATATGACTTTCACAGATTCAGCAGCCTCACACTCTTTTAAGATACCAGCAACATGTTCTTCAATCATCTCATACAGCGATCCAAAATAGTTTTTAGAACGAATTCGTAGGCTTTGACGTTTTTTGTATCCTTTTTCAGCTGCCAGTTCAGAGTTAGATGGATCATGACCTGTTTGATTTTGATGCTGACTTTGGTTTTGGTTTTGGTTTTGGTCTTCGTCAATTGCAATAGAAGTGACACAAATGTATATCGCATTGTCCCAGGCTTGCAAACAGTTTTGGATGATTTTCAGTGAGTGGCCACTAGTGTTTGAGTTTGAGTTTGAATCCGAGTTGTTATTTGTATTTGAGTTTTTGGATTTGTTATATTGCTGGTGCTGGGCATAGTATTGTTTGCTCAAAAGCAACATGGAATCCAAGGTTGTCAGTGTTGATTTCTTTGAAGAAAAGAACGTTTTTGAAGGTTCCAAAAAAGGAGCCTGAGGTTGGGATGGGGTGGAATTGTGGCGAGTCGTTGATGAAGTTGGCTCATGAAGAGTTGTTGTTGTTGATGAAGAAGGTGGTGTTTGCAAAGGTTGTTTAGATGGGCTTGAAGAATTCGAATCTTTTTCTATTCCAGTTCGCTTGATTGGAGTAAGTTGCGACGTTGGGCTATTACTGTTGGTTAAAAAAAATAAAACAATAATGATAATAATAGTTTAGTTAGATACCGTTTTTACAATTCGAATCCTTTTTCTTTTCTTTTTATTATCAAGATTTATTCATCGTCATTACATTCAAGTCAAAATGTTCAGCCTTGCTTGATATTTTAGTGGGCACATACATTTAAAGATTTAATATGTACATGTGAAATCTGTCAAAAAAAAAAAAAAAAAAAAAAAACAGTTTGGGACAAACAAGCATACCTAGTATTTCTATTTTCGGACTGTGAATAAGTATAATGGTGATCTTGAAAATCGGGTTTTGTAGAAGGTTGGTTTAGATTTAACTTGGAGCTGGGACCCGCACCAGAATTAATATTGATATTGGTTTTGCTGGTGGCACCATTGTTACTATTCCTGGTGACGTTATTAGTGTGATTATTGGTATTGTTGTTACTAGCACTATTGCTATTGCTGTTATTGTTGTTGTTTCCTTGAGGTTTGAGTTTCTGAACTTCGGCGGTTCTTGGATTTCGACTACTAACGTTGTTTGTTAACTTGATTTTAGTACACTTGGAACCATTTTGTTGTTGCTGCTTGGGTTGATGGAGATGGTGATTATGATGCTGGTCTTGTACATGATGAGATTGAATTGTATCATGTCGTTTTTCTTGATATTCTTTCATTTTCTTTTCTGTTTCTATTGACTTCTTTCTATTTTATTTTATTAATTCTTAGTCACTTTAATAACAGCAACTATTCAGAAAACACGCATTCAAATACTCGGACAACAACTTTGCAAACTGTAGGAAAAAAAAAAAACGAAAAAAAGTTGAAGAAAAAGAATAGAAACAAGAAATAATTAGAATAAACAAAAAAGAATCAATTTTACACTTTTATTTTTCTCTGTCTTTTCGTTTTTTTACAATATATTTGCAACAATTTTTCAAATCAGTAACAAAGTATTTATACATATAATCTGCTAATAAGATTGATCGAGCAGAATGTTTAAAAGTTTAAAATATAACAAGTCAGGATTAAAAATAAAACTTTTTTTTTTTTTTTGAATATGTGTGAGGTTTGTGTGTATGACAATTGTTTATGAACCTTGTACTGTTTCTTAACGTCAAGGCGGGCTTAAATCAGGAATAAAATAAATTATAAGCATACTTATTTGTGAACTGGAGGTAATCGATAATAAATAAATAAAAGGAGATGATGTGCAGGTAACCAACGTTGTTTTATGTACGAGTGAATTGATTGTTTGTTATTAACATATATAATTCGACATGTCCTATACTCAATTCAATATCTGTAATACAAACTCAACGTTTTCTTAGATTGCTCAGCTAGATTTCTACGATGCCCAGTCTTGTATACGACTCGCAATAAAACAAATGTCGAGAAAAAACACAAATAGATGCACAGACACATGCTCAACCGCCAGCATTCAATCCTAACATTTTTTCGTGATATTTTTGAAATGTCTCAAATTTTAAGAAACAAGTACTTGAGAATATCCCAACCTTTTTATTTCATCATATATAATTATAGACAGTCATAGATAATATCATTTTGTTTTTTGTCATACATTGAACCGTTTTTCATTTACGTGGCATTAATGTGTTTGTCTATGCTTGCTAATCTTAAATACAGAATAGATTAGAGGAAGAAGAAAAGTGGCACAAGGGCACAGTGTGGCCGTAGCACAGTACTAGTGATACAGCGAAATTCATTTGTAACAAAATGGTTTGTAGCTTTCAGTTGACTCTAATTAAAAAAAATGGAAAAGGAATGAAGAATGAGGACGGAGAACGAAGGTGAGGATAAGGGATGAGGACGAAATGAATGATGAGAAAGATCGTAAAGAAGACTCATTGAATGAATGAAAGGGAAAAGTAAGTCATGATAAAACACAAGTACCCAAAAAAAAAATTGAAAAAATGTCTCAATACAAAACCAAAAAGCCTTCTGAAAGATATTTATGTGTTGATCTTAAAGCTTTTATTATTTTTTTTGTCTATCGTCTAGTTTATGGGCTTTATAGGTAGAAAGATCTGATTTGTATGGTCAGTAAATTCCCCAACTACAATAAAAATATGTTTAACACGCCAATTGACAAAAACTACACATAGTTGATGTTTTTCTCAACCTTTACCCTTCGAGAGTTCCAGCTTTTCTAACTCTCTAGATGGTTGATTTTTTTGTTTTTTTCAAACGGCTCATCAAGAAAAGGCTTGAAGAAATAAACTTTCGAGAATGCTTCAAACTATTAAAATTAAAATAAATAGGCCGAAGTAGACTTAAAAGCTCAACTAAAGTGAACTGGCTTGGAAAAATGGAAAAAGAGTCGGGCAAATTCACTGGCAAACAAAGCTTATAAATATACAAATTCTTTTCACATTCGTTCGGTTATTAGCCTTTTTTTTCTGCAAAAGTCCATCGACTTCTTTCTCTAAAAGCACATGGAGATATATCCAACTTTTTTGTAATTGATGAGATACTGTGCGTTTTGAATGTTGATCATTGTTCCGAGAACACCCTTTTGTTCCGGATACCATTTTTTCTATGGTTATTTTTGTTTTTATATTTTTTGTACTCTCTCTCTCGTATATAGTGCGAAAGAAATCATGAAAATTCGTAAACACTTGAGATGCTTAAGTGGCCGGGGTATAGCATACTAAAGATATGTATATAAGAAATGAGAATGGTCTAGACGGTATTGAGCTGGGTGTATACGAATTGAGTTCCAAAGTACTTGCACACTACTTGATAATACCTGGTATACCTATTGAGGGTATATACATCCATTTACTCACCCCCCCCCCCCCAGTCATCCAATGTCTCTTGTCACCCAATATGTTGCGCACAAATATATATATATATTGAACATTTTCAAACACGATATTCAAAATATCTACTAACCTTTTTCGCTTTTGTTTTGTTGTTTTGCTTGTTCTTTGACCTTAATTTTGTCCTCAACAGTATCTCAACGATGTGGAAACTCGCTAGTGTGTGTGTGTATACTCTATTGAGTATACCAGCATTTTATATTCGGTCGATACAAAGAATTGGTTTATACTCGATTGATATTAGCTGTTTGTTGATTATTTAGCTTTTGGTTGAAATGCTTTGTCACAATTGTTGGTGTTTTTCTATTTATCCCCAATCCTTCAATGTATTGTCATTCACAGTACACACACACACACACGGCTAAACATGACCCAGATCCTCCCACACACTAAAGACCTTGTTATATTATCCCTTGGGTACTTTTTTTCTTATAATAGAGGCTCATAACAAAAATTCATTCATGGATGACAACACATCATTCAATCTTGGTCAAGTGGCGTCTTCTGAGTCTCCACTGCGTAGTTTCATAAAATACATTTCATATTCATAAAAAAAATAATATATATATATATATCAGTTTATAATACATTGAAAAAAATCAAAAGAAGAAAAATCATAAAAATATTGTAGACATTATTTATAAGATATTTGAGAAAAATATCTGTGATAACTCAAGAAATAAGAATCAGATAGCGGAAACGAGTTATATAAACTGTTTAAAACTGGTCACCCTGCAACATCTTGGCCTTCTGGTCTCTTTGCTTCTGAATGTCATTGGTTCTCTTGACATCATTATGTTCATGGACAGTGGAAGGATCGTAGAGAACATCCTTGAGCTCTTCTTGAACATAAGCCTCTTCGTTGCTCATAACAAACTCAGGGTTCTCAGGAGGACCTGCCTCGTCAGAAAGCTCTCTGATCAATGGATTGTTGGCCAAGTGAGCTGAGAGATTGGTACCGTAAAGCCACTTGAGACCCTGGTAAAGAGAAAGCTGACTCCATGTCTCGACAGGGAAGGTCTTGGAACGAGAGAGACGAATGACAGCAATTGAACTGTCAAGAGCAAGCTCACGACCCTCGTCAGTAAGGGCATTCTTGGGGTTGATGGCCTGCAAGCGGACTTCAAGGAAAGCCAAGATCTTTCTGAAGATAGAACGACGCTCACTCTTGCCTTCCTTGGCAACATTGCGTTCAGAGGCAGAGTTGGTCAAGCTGTTAACCAAGTCAATCAAGTCTTGGTTTTCAACAGTGGGGATCTGGAATCGGTAGCCACCATTACCAGGGAGGGAAGTGTCTTCAAAGTCAGCTTCCTCAATCTGATCGGTAAAGTCATAGAGTTCATAGATGAGAGCAACAAGCTTACCAGCAGCATTGACAACATCAATGCTGTCAGACTTCAAGAGTTCAATAACCTCGGGCAGTATCTGTTCAATGAGATTGTTGTGAGAGCTAATGCTAAGAAGCAAGATGCCAATGGCGCTGATGGCAGAAGCACAGAGGATAGAGGCAGAGTCAGAGCTAAAGGACTCATTAGCAATGTTCAACATGTCAAGGACTCTGTCGTCAAGACCAAAGCCTTGACTGCCAGAGTTGATAAAAGCCTGGATCAGAACATATGTAGTAGCAGTAGAGGCTCTGAAGTTAGCTTCGTGCTCCTCGTTCTTAACAATAGCCAAGGCCTCAGACAAGACAGATTCATTGAGCAACTCAGTGGCCAGATCCATGTTCAATGCAGAAATCATGGCAATAGCACGCAATGCCTGTGTGGTTTCTGGATTGGTGCGGCTAGAATTAAAAGCCTTAACAAGAACTTCAAGATTGTTAATGCTGAACATAGCAGGGTCATACTTAGAAGCCAAGCCTTCAGTTATTCTGTCCAAGGCAGACTGTCTCATGTTCTGAGAAGTGTTTCTTCTGTCTGAAATAAGAATTTCAAAGTTAAAGTCAAAGCCCATCTTCTTGCGGCCTTCAGCAGCAACAGAAGGAATATTAGACTCAACATCGTTAGTGGCAACAGCATCATTGACGTACTGCATAACAGCCTCTTCGTAATCTTCAGAAAGCTTCTTGCCTTCTTCAATGTTGAGAGGAGTAGCAGCTCCGCTCATGAGCTTTTCAACAAAGTCATTCATGTCCTTTTCGAAATCGTCCTCAACGTTAGTAGCATTGACACGAACTCCGAGGGTCTTGTTGGTAGAAACAGCACCCTTGTTCTGGTTACGGCCCATGGTGGCACCCTTTGGGCGAGCGCTCTTTCTTTGGAGGATTTGTTGGGCAACTCTTTGCGGCATTTTTCAGTATCAATTGAGTTAATGAAAGCTTATAAAAATCAAATATAATGAGTGGTTTGTTTGAGATATAGTAGTGGTAAGGAAGTGTAGTAAAAAAAAGTATGGAAAATGAAAAACAGAATCAGTTGATTGAGCGTGCAAAGCTTGGGTATTTATACACTTTTCAGAGCGGGGGAGACAGCCTAAAGCAGAATCCATTGGCGGTCTAAATCTTCAGCAGCCAGTATTGCTGTGACGACGATTGGATGGTCTGAGAAGTGTGGTCACTTGCTCAGTTGCCAGTCTTACGAATTGGGTTTTAGTATCACTTTCTGTACACATAATTACGCTGTACATGGTCAATTGAATGGTGGTGATGATTTATTAGCGTATGGATTTATTTAAAGCTCAAAGTTCTATGAAATTCAGTCAATTGAGTAAGAATTTGCGATTTTTGCTAATTTATCGGCACCTGGCCTTTGACCCCACAGTCAAAATGCACCTGTTCATGGGCTTAAGGTCGTTGTACTTGGCTCGTGTGAGTGAGAATGAGTGGGTGTGATGTATGTGTGTGTTCGTATTACATCATGCGCATACATACAAATTATTCACTGGCCACATGGTTGCTCATGTACCGTTAGCCGCTCTGCCTTTTTTAGAAAAAATGTTTCTGCAGATGTTGAGGAAATCGGAACTGCAATTACAATCAATACATGCAACAGTGTCATGGCACTATTATGTAATATCGAAGTATCGATTGTTGAGTAGTCATGTGAAAGTCACTTAGTTAGTTAAGATTTTGATCACGTCTCTATCACACTTGGTTAACGCTTCAGCCGTTTAGAAAACTTTTTGAAAATCATGCTCATCATCGACTCTTTCTTGTGCGGTACTTGAGCATCCATTTACCGCCAATCCTCAATTTCTTTCATTTGATACTCAATCAATGATTTTATGTATATAATATAGGCTTTATTTTTCATACCTATAATTTCAATTTAATTATTCGCTTGTTGTTCGTACCTCTCGTATGATACTTTCTAGATCTCGCCATCTCATTCTGACTCGTTTTTCACATTATACTGCCCCTTTAACAATACCCAGACTGTCAAAAATACCCCAACAGTTTGCCATGTCTTTTTCCACATCTTATTCAAAAATCAACCCAACTGTATTCAGGCCTGGAAATCAGGTTCAGACTAAGATCGAGCTGACTGAGACTGAGCACAAGATTCGCAACTTGATTGTCGACTTTTGCAAATACCACGATAAACAAACAAGTGCAGAAACACCTTTGGTTGCAAGATTTACTGGTGGTTGGGTTCGTGACAAGTTGCTTGGTTTTGAGAGCCATGACATTGATATTGCTATCAACACATTGACTGGCCTCGAGTTTGCGGAAGGCATCAATGAGTTCATTGAAGGTGTGTCCAAAGGAAATCCTAGTCCAGAGCTTCAAACCCATACCATCCACAAGATTGAGCGCAACCCAGAAAAGTCCAAGCATTTAGAAACTGCTACTACCAAGTTGTTTGATCAAGAAGTAGATATTGTCAATTTACGGAGTGAAGAGTATGCTGAAGATAGCCGTATTCCCACAATGGCATTTGGCACTGCAGAAGAAGACGCTTTTCGTAGAGATGCGACCGTCAATGCCTTGTTTTACAATTTGCAGGAAGACAAGGTTGAAGATTTTACAGGAACTGGTTTACAGGATTTAAAGGAAGGTATTATCCGCACTCCACTCGCTCCATTTCAAACTTTTGATGATGATCCATTGCGTGTACTCAGATTGATTCGATTTGCGTCAACTTTTGGTTTCGAAATTGATTCAGAGACTTTAGACGCCATGTCAAATCCCAAGATCAAGGAGGCTTTGATGCTCAAGATTTCAAGAGAAAGAGTTGGTGTGGAACTTACTAAAGCTCTTACTTCCTCGCGTCCTCAAGCCTGTCTTCTTCTTTTATATTACTTGGGATTGTACGATGCTGTTTTTTATTTGGATCCTCGCAATTATCCATCTAAAGACTATATTCTTCCTGAGAATAACATGAAAGCAGCTATTGAAGCTGTTTCTGCTACACTTTCCAATGCTGATCCTTACCTTCTTAATGCTATCCAGCCAAGCTTTTATGGCAATTTCATCAACCCTTCTTCCTCTGTTGAATCGTCATCATCTCCCTCGTCTTCTTTAACAAAACAACAATTAGCCAACAACCGCCTTCATTTTTGGTTAGCTGTTTCTCTTTCTCACTTTGATAACATTATCAGCGGCGATTTACAAGCTGCCGTCCAAAAGCACAAAGACCAAGCCACGCTTCGCGCCCATGTCATCAGAACAGGCATTAAGCTTTCAACCAACGACTCCAAGGTGGTTAGCGATATGGAAAACGTTTACGACAAAGATAAAATGTCATTTTTTGCACACGAAAATCCTCAGCAATTCCTCGACTCGTTGACCCGGTTAGATTTGGGTCGAATGGTTCGCAGATTTGGAGAAAACTGGGGACTCACTCTATTGTACTGTTTGTTTCAGGATATCCTTAAACTTCATCAAAGCCATAACATATCATCTTCACCATCGTCGTCTCCACGTGTCACAGAAACTGAGCAGTCCATCCAACAATTCTATTCCACATTTGTTGCCAAAATTCTCAATGACCAAAACGATCTTGAACACGCTTGGGCGCTCAAACCCATTCTCAACGGAAAAGAAGTGTTGCCGATTTTTGGCAAAAAGGGCGGACCATGGCTTAACAACGTACTTGCAGCTCTTATGGACCGTCAACTTGAAAACCCGTATTTGAGTAAAGAGGAAGCCAAAAACTGGTTACAAGAAAACAAAGATCAGTGGGTTTAAAGAAAAAAAATGAATGAGTAAAAGCATTTAGATGTAGGTTTACAATCAAATAAATAAATAATCATTGTAACTATAATAAAAACAATGCTAACAAAAATAACAACTAAATTGAACAATTATTTTCAAATCACAAGAATTACTGGAATCAATAAAAAAAAAAAAAAAAAGAGACCGAAAGAATAATTAAAATATAACAAATATGAAAAAAAAAACAAAAAAAAAAGTGAAAATAAAAATGAATTACACACGTTTATTTGGAAAAATAAAAATCTAAAGAAGGTTGTTTGTTTTTGGTAGCCGCAACGTTTTTTGGCATATTTTTGCCAAATATCTTGTCAGTGATAGTCTGTCGTTTTTCTTTTGGCTTTTCTCTGGGTTTGTCTTTCAGTCTGTCATTAAATTTTTCTTTAAATTTATCGTTGACTTTATCGTTCAGCGGTTTGTTGTTAAGTTTGTCGTTTGGCTTGTTGTTTTGTTTATCGTTTTGTTTGTCTTTGGAGGTTTCTCTGGGTTTGTTGTCGCGTACAGACGGCGACCTAAATGCGTCTCGAAATGGATCTTTTAGTTTTTCTTTTGAAGATGCCTCACGAGAAAACTCTTTTGGTTTATCTGATCGTGAAAATTCTTTGTGTTTATCTCTTGAAGACTCTCTAGACTTGTCTCGCAAAGACTCTCTTGGTTTCTCTGATCGTGAAGGTTCTCTTGGGGTTTCTTTTGACCTGTCTTTTGGAAATTCTTTAGATCTGTCTCTTGAAACTTCTTTTGACCTATCATTATTGCTCTTACTCTTTGACTTTTCGCTTTGCTTTTCAGAAACCGTTTGTTTCCCATTTTTGAAATCTTCAACACTGTCATTCTTCTTGATCGGCTCAGAATGAAACTCGTACGTCGCAATCTCTCGTAGATACTCAATATACGGCTCATAGTCTCTATTTTTGGTCATAGGATGCTTCATTTTCCAGTTTAGCCTATGGCACAGGTGCTCCACAGCATCGTCGCAGGCACCCAGCAACGTCACGTCAAACTCGTTGTGAGAAATCATCGTTTTGGAAATGTAAACTTGCACAACGTTGCGCGGCAAAATGCGGACGGTTTCGCTCACAGGCGAAACTTTGAGCGAAGTGCCGATGCACAGCAACAGATCGCATTTTTGGTCGTCAGCATTAATCAGCGTCTCTTCAAATAAATTGGGCAGCGGCTCGCCAAAAAAGGTAATGTCGGGCTTCATGACTCCAAAATGGGGATTGGAAACCATAGAAGCTGTTGCTTGGAGATCGCTGTCGCGGGTCCATGCAGAAGTTGAAGATGGTATTGGGTCCATTTTTAATGTTGACTCGTTGTTTGGACTCAAAATAGGATATAGCTTTTTATGCAAACTAAGTCCATCAGCCGTCAGTCCAAGATATCCCACATCGTCATTGTCATCAGAATCCGAAACTCCGCCGTCCCACGAATTCTTTTGCTTAGCTGGTTTCTTTTTAGGTGGCGCCGGTTTGTTATGCTTCATGAAATGCGCAGCTTTTTTCTTGCAAACTGGGCAGCGCGAAACCACTTGGTTCCGGATATCTTGAAACAGGTTCTCGCCTATCGTTTTGTAGCCGCAAGTTTGACACGTCGCTGTTGCAAAAGAGCCATGGCACTGCACAAGCTTTTCTGGCAAAATGCCGGCATAGTGCTCTAAATTGTCAATGTTTTGGGTATAATTGCGCAGCAGCTTGCCTTTGTTTTGTAGAATTTTAATGAACAAATGTGTCGGCGAAAACTTTGTAGTAACGGGTAAGATTTCTTTTGCAATAGAGTAGAAAATGGAAGGGTCTTGACGGAAAATATTCAAGTCAAAAACTTCTTGAGGGTCAGAAAGGCCTAGCGATGCAAGTTTTGTGTAGAGACCAGATTGTGAGCGAAAGTCTGGGATTCCCAAACTAGTGGAAATGCCAGCACCTGTCAACACAATAATGTTTTTCGACTTTTCAATAATGTCCACAAGCTTGTCGATGGTATGCTCCTCAGGCAGCCGTCTCCGTGGCATGGTAGTAAACTGGACAGCCTTCAAAACCAAACTGTTGATTTCGTCAAGACTAGACTGTTTCACAAATGCTTCTGGGAGCGGGAAACTCAGTGCTGCCAAAACTTCTTCGCCAGAGGCTTTGCTAAAGGGCGAGAAAATGTAGCTGCGAATAAAATTGGCAGCTCCGCCCATCCATAAATGCATCTTGATTTCTCTCGTTTTCTTTTGACAGACTCTGACGCGAGGTAAATCTGGACTGGCTGGGACTCCGTTGTTTAGTTTCTTTTCCATATATAACAAAAGGTCTTCATGGGTCATATCGATTGGAGAAATTCCAGAAAAGTATCCACCAAAGTCATCTCTTTCGTCTTCATCATCATCATCTTCTTCTTCTTCCTCCTCTTCGTCGTTGTGGTCTTCTTCATCGTCATCTTGCATATGTACATCTTCATCGTTGTCTTCCTCATTTCCATTATTTTTCTTATTCAAAGCTTCCTTCCTATACTGAGTCATGGAATCTAAAATAGCGGGTATAGACAAATAATCATCCGAACTATAATCAGAATCAGAATTAGGATCATCGCTCTGTGGATGTGATTTGTTGCCGTTTTTATTTGTTTCGTCATTCAACTTTATCAAACCTTTTGTTGTATTACTGCTGGTTTTGCTAGAATGTGACTTGTTTTTATTTTTAGAACCGTCAGCAGCACGGAATGATGATGAAAATGATTCGTCTTCACTAGAGTTTTCACCATTACTGGTATTTCCATTATCACTATCGCCACCACCTTCTTCCTCACTACCATCATTATTGTCATCATCGCTTCCATTATCTCGTGTTTTTGTTCTGTTTGTGTGACTGTTGTTTCCTCCCATTTTATGGCCCGGATAGTTTGGAGAGTTTGTGAAATCAAAAGAGGCCTCGCTAAAATCGTCGCTGTCGCTGTCGTGGTCAGTAAATGCACTCTTTTCAACGCGTTGTTTGAGTTCCTCCAACTTTGGTACAAGAATGGTCGAGTCTTGAGTGATCGGGTTTTGAACGGTCGAAGTTTGGCGGTGTTCAGTATTGTTGAAGCTTTTAGAGTCGTTACTAGTAGTACTGCTGCTGTTGCTGCTACTGCTGTTATTCAGGGTTCCCAAAACATGCGAGGTTTTTGTGTTGAATGAATCATTAGAGTCGTTGGAATTTTTAAAGTCTCTCGGATCTCTTGAGTCTTTGAGATCTCGGGAATCTAATAGACCAAAGGAATCACTAGGATGCGCTATGCCTATGGCGGTATCCGCTAGTTTGAACCGCTTGGCCGGTGGGTAGGAGTCTGATATAGATGATGTCTGCTCATTGTTTCTAGACATTTTAAAGTACTGAATAAATGCTTTAAAACGGCTTAAAGAAGTTTATATATATGTGTAACAATAACCAATATATATATAAACATATAATAAGGATAATAAATAACAATACCAATAATAAATGAAACAAATATATATATATATATATATATATATATTTATAAAATATTGTTTTGACTATGTATATATATTATTATTATTATTATGTCTTATTATATATCACCAACCAACAGCACAAAGAACAAGAAACAGTGGTAGTAGTGTTAAAAAGAAAAAATTAGTGTGTGTGTTGTGAGAATTAATTTTCAACGAAGGGCAGCATCAAAAAAAAAAAATTTAATGAAAAACATTTTAAAAATTTTATTTTAATACAAAAAATCTATAACAAGAAACAGTGTGGTTTTTTATTAAATTTTTTCTGTTTTATGTGAGCATTTTTGATGATGTTGTTTGTAGAATTAATAAAATATAAAAAAATATATATGGTGCAATGTGTTGTTTCTGATGTCTGCGTTGTTTGCGTAGTAGTAAACTCATTTACACTCGAGCGACGAAAGAGATTTTGATAGAGTGGACAGGTTGTAGGGTTGGTAGTCGCGTGTGTACTAGGTTCAGTGATTTTGGGTGTAGACTTAGAAGGCCCGAGCCGACCGGAATCTTTTGTGTAAGGCGTTACAAAACATATCTCGTTTGTTACATCACTTGTAATAATTACTTTAATGACAAACTATGTCACAAACTTTAATGGTTTGACACCGATTTAAGAGTATATGTGTATTGGTTTATTAGCCGTCTTAAACAGGCCAATTATTTCAAATTTTTCATATTTGCTCCGCGCTCACTTTGTATCACAGTAGACCTTCTTTATAAATCATGAACAACTGAAACAGGTTTCAAAAATGACGTGGATGAGAAAAAAAAAAACAAATACACCAAGATTTGCTCAGCTGCTAGCAAACAATTCAAATACGTAACTTGATATTTTCCTAGCGCTCATGACGTCTTTTACTGGAAACTATCCATTTACGCACAGATAAAGCCTTTAGCTTTTTTGGACGAACTATATGTAAATATATATAAGTCTATGACTATAATGAAGGGTTAGATCTTGAATGTAAGGTGATTTATTCTCAAGCTAGTTTAGCCTGATCACTAGTATAAGTTTATTTTTTGAGAGGATTGGAATGGAATTTCATGGTTATTGGTTTACAAAGCTACAAACAGTTACCTTGATTTGCAGCTAGAAGTGTGATTTGCTAGGTGCTGCTGACTGCACTTGCTACTGATCCAATCTTGATAGAACAAAGATGAAAAACAGGTGCTTGAGTTTGCAAGTCAGCATTTCAAAGGCATGTTACGAGAGGTTTGGTATTACATTGTTGATTTAAATATTCTCACGAATAAACGAAACGGCTCTATTTTTCTCAGCTTATATATTGTAGTATATTGTGGATATAGTCTTTAAAGCGTTTATAGGTCTAGTAAGTCTCGAACGAATGAAATATATATATATATATATTCGCGCAAAACTGATATTTTATATATACCTTTATCCCTCGGAACTAGGTTTATATATTTATACGGGAAAACAAACCGATCAAATGGCAGCTGATTATTGACACAGAAATCAAAAAAAAAACAAAACGAAAAATCGACGACTTAAATTGAATGCGTAAATATTTCAAAGCCAATCAGATAAAAGGTTTGTTGACGATAAAAACAAGAAAAAAGTGGTCTTGTTTTTTTTGGCGATGATATATTTGCGTCTAAACATATGTTTGGATAATGTCTGGATATAAAGCGTGTATGAATACATTTTACGCGACTTTTTCATTTTTTCGGAAATCGGTATCAATGCGAAGGTACACACAAAGAGAGAGATGATGCCCGTATGAGGGAGTGAGAAAGAGGGAAATAAGTGTACATCTCCGAAGAGTGTAAATGTTTAGCAGATGAGCGTAAATGGCTGACAGATGGGTGTAAATGAGTACTAATCGGAGGGTACTCGTATTGATTATTGTACAAATGTCAGTGTATGAACAATTTCTGAAATCATCCGGTTTTCTTCCCCCTTTCAATATCGCTCTTTTTTTACTGCTTTGAAACAAACTTGTAGAAAACCAAAAACTTTTTGATTCTTAGCTTTTGTATGTTCTTTTTTATCGTCTAATTATTTGCTGGTTTATTTCATTCTGTTTATTGTAATTGGTATTTGGCTTTATTTCTTTTTATATGGCTATAAACCCTTATTTGGCCGGTTACCCGCAACAGCCGCACAACGTTTAAACCCACGTCACTTAAACACTTAAAAAACGCACCTTCTCTTTCCTCGCTCACTCTCTCAACTATTGGAAAAATAAAAACAAGCAAATAAAAAAGACTCACGACAACTAAACGGCTGTCAGATAATACATTTTTGAATATATCTTGGAATATGTAAATTGTTATTGCCGCACAACACACGCAGCATGACAAGTAAATCAAGTATGTGTGTATTGGCTTTTAGTATACTTTCTGAGATATTTCTACATAAGTGAACATACGATGTGCCTGACTTAAGTTACACATAGTTAACGAATGAGTGGTGTGCATGTGTGTGGATTAGCCATCAATTACGTTCAAGCTTTCAACGAGGCATGGAAATTAATACACACCCTAGCAAACACGGAACCAGGGTTTGATGGCCAGTTATACTATTATGTTTAATGTCTGTGCTTGTAAGACTTATATGTGTTGAAGTGTGTGTGTGATGCCAGGCCTACCTGCTTGAGTCCTTTTTAAGTTTTTTTCTGTTATTGCCAAGCTGGTTTTGTGACAATTGGCAACAAATTATACATGTATCATCACCAACTTGCTGATAAACACACACAAAAATTTGTTGATGTTCACTTTCTGCTACCTTTCGTGTTCTT
>JAKTYL010000057.1:62205-137562 GCA_030578715.1 Magnusiomyces tetraspermus
AAATAAAACAAAAGGAGAAAAAACCATCGCAAAAAAAAAAAAAAAAAAATAAATAAATAAATAAATAAAATCAAATTGAAGCTCACCAGATATGTCGGCATCAAAATGTGCCGATTATGGGGTTTTGAACAAACCATGCGATGAGTTCCGATTTGCCCTTTACTTGACTATTTTTTTTTTTTTGTCTTGCCAATAAATATGTGTTGCTGACTCCTACTACTACTTCTTCTTTTAACGGGCCAGTTTTTTTGAGCCTTTGGGATAGTCTGAATCATGCTATTTTCATACTACTATCTTTTTTTTCTAGCAGTGTGCTTCGGCACGCCTCTCAACTGTTTTATTTTTATTTTTATTACAAATGGTTCTTGACCACTTTTGAACTTGATGAGACGTCATATCTCTCCAAACATTTTCTGTCGGTGAAAAATATATTTTGGTTTTTATTTCTCCAATACAGTTGAAACAAAACAAAAATAAAAAAAGTCAGGAGAAAAAATAATACAATAAATACTATAAATAATTATACAATGTATCTTGCACTCATTTCACTTTTTTACAATGGCTTTTGCCAGTGCAGTTTTTTTAAAAACTAGACTAGATACGTGTTTCTCGCCATCATTATTGTAGATTGCTGTTGTGAATTTCTATACACATCATTATACATTGTCGCCTGTCAAAAATAATTACATATACTTCGAAACCCATGTCTGATTATTTTAAGAAAGAATGTCAAAAAAAATAAAATAAAAATAAAAATCCGGCAAGTAAGTGAGTATGAGCAAAAGAGAGGTGTAAGTGTGTGTGTGTGTAGTGAGCAAAGATGAATAGTATGCGCCACAGTATCAAAATGACAAGACGACAAAAAACAAACTAGTTTCACGCCTTAGTGTAGTATAGATATGAACATCAGCGGGTTTTCTTGAAGGACGTCTTCTTGAAAAAGCTAATTTGCAACAACACCGAAGGTGACTTTGAGAATAGATGGGAAAAAAACGAAAAAATATTAGTCTTGAATATATATACATATGCATTTGAATGTAAATAGAACATATATATAACAACGATAGTTGAGAGCTTGGTAATCTTTCAAGACATCAAAGACTTGTTGTACGTGGAAGTGCGCTTGTGATACGCGTAAGTGCTTGCTTAGCCCAAAAAAAAAAAAACACCTTTTTACACCGCACAGCCCCGCTACATGCTAAATTGTGGGGCCTGTATATCCATTATGCCTTCCTCCTTCCTTACACTGACAGTCTTTCTTTCTCCCTTATTTCCTTTGTGATAATGCTTAAATGTGAGACTAAGGGCGGCTGATGAATACCAACATGTTTCGTAAAAAGATCATGAAAATTCTAAAAAGACAAGAAATCAAAAATTTAAAAAACCATTTGAAAAGAGAAAATGTAAAAAAAGGTATAGGTTATTTTGCAGAGTTAGATGAAAGTAAACATGACAAAGTGAATGTATCAGCACACCAAAAGCCAGACCAGACAAAAATGTGTGCTTTTTTCTACTTGTCACAATGGCTGTTTTTCAACTCAGTTGATCTATTGATGAAATGTTTGCCATTGTGTTTGCTAGCTTACACTGAATGTATATGTATATATATATATATATATATATATATATTAAATTTATATTGTTTGCCTGGTGATGGGTTTTCAGTGATAACAAAACAAGCAAAAATTGCAAGAAAAAACTATTCCTTTGTTTGTGTACGCTAGTTCCAACCTTTTTTTTTTTTTTTTTTTTGGACCTCCCCTCCAGCATATGCTATACCAATGTATGTGCTATCAGTGTGTATGTGCATGTCTACCTGTTTGTGTTTAGGCGTAGATCCACAGCTTAGTATACATCGTGTGTTTCTAGTCTTAAACACAAGTTTTAAATATAAAGGGATGGGCTTTGACAAAAAGTAAAAGTAAATAAAGAATAAAAACAGCAAATTAGACAGAAAATGTTATTATCAATTGTCGTGTGCGCAAGTTCACCATTTCTCTGTGTGTGTGTGTGTGTGTTTGATACATATACTTTTTATTTTTTATTTTTCTCTTTCTATTCATCATCAAAAGTTGTAAAATGTTTGGTAAATAAACAAAAGGGGCTGTTTTCTGGAGTAACAAGGTTCTTGTGATTACTGACAACAATGGAACGTATGTACGCACACACACACACACACTTTCCCCATACTCACCCACTCACCCGCTTGCCTCAATCGATATACGCCACAAGATATCCTGTGGTACACTGACAAGCCCCTTTTGGAATATTTTGTTTTCAAAGTTGTTTGGTTTAAAAGAAAAAGCGAGTTTTAAGAGTTTTTACATTTCATAGTTTGGATGTTTAAAGAAACAAAGTAAAATGCCAATAATAATACTTTTCTCTAACAAGAATGAATACACATTGATGGGATGTTTTTTTTTTTTGAAAAAATACATTAATATTTACATAACAGGTCATAAAAAGTCATCAATACATAAAAGAACGTTATAAAAAAAAAAAAAAAAAAAAAAAAAAAAAAAAAAAAAAAAAAAAAAAAAAAAAAAAAAAAAAAAAAAAAAAAAAAAAAAAATATAAAAAAAAAAAAAAAAAAAAAAAAAAGAAAATCATCATCATAAAAAATAATAAGAAGAATAATGCGTCTAATGAATCATCATATCCAATTGATCAGGAGATGGAAGCAATAACCGCTTAAATGGTTGGTGGTGAACCAATGGTTTAATAATCTCGTGTTGCTGTTCTTCATCTTCATGTTCTTCGCTGTCCAAAAGACTAGAATCATCATCATCCGAGTCGGACTCAGAGTAGCACAGCGATGGGGGTTCCATTGCTGGCAAAGAACTGATAGTATAAGCACACGAGTATTCAACCTTGTCGTCATCATACTCATCGTCGTACTCATCACCGTCATTCTCCTCATCTTCTGAAACTTCAACAACCGCCACAGATGCAATTATAGGATTAGAAGCCTTATGCGAAAAACATCCTTGTTGTTGTGATGAGTGTTCTTCAAAGTGTAATGCTTCTGATGGCGATTCCTTAACAGAGGGTAAAATCTGGTAGTGCGTCTTGTTGCTTGTGGTTTGGTAATGGTTTGGTGGTAGTTGACATTCTTCAAACAAACTGTAGTCTTCCTCGTCTTCTTCTTCTTCGTGTTCGCCGTCAAAGCCACTGACGTATTCATCAGAGTAATATTCATCATCTTCATCATCAACTTCTTCAATTACTTCAACATGGTATTGAGACATGTTGTGTTCTGAAGAATTTGATTTTAATGGGCTGCTGCTGTAAGTCTTGTTGCTGTTGAATGCTGATGGAGAGCTGAGGGAGATTGGCTCAACTTGTTGAGCATGTTTGCGCTGGGCCAAAGAGTCCATAATGTTATCGAGCATGTTTGCGTGCGAAACAAGAACTCTAAGACTGTGGTCACCTCTGGATGCTTCGCGCTGGAGTTTGCTTCTAGCCTTTGAGGCGAGCAAGTATGTTTCGGAGAGTGACATTTGTAGTGGAGATGGTGCTAGTTTGTACATTGTGATGCTTGTGTGTTTGTATGTGGGATGGAGCTAATGAGTTAATGGGTTAATGCGTTTGTGTGATGTGAGTTTGAAGTGTTGAGAACAAACAAGTAGATGGAAATGTGATAATTGGATATGAAGTACTGTAAGTGAATTAAAGTGAATTAGATTGAATAGTGAATATAGAAATATAAAAAAAAAAAAAAAAAACCTTGGATGAGAGAGGAATGAGGGAGTTATATATATTACTTTTTTTTGTTTTAGTTGATTTGCGTTTAAACATGAATCGGATACATCACGCATCTCCGAAATGGGGTCAAAATTAAAACGGCTCGGATGTAAAAAATTGTGTGAATGTATGTGAGTCACTTTTTTCTTTTTTTTTTGTCTGGGACACATGTATATATTTTTTTACACAGGCCCAGTGTTTTACTTTTTACATAATCAAAAGTTAATTTTTTACGCTTGATTAGCTCAGCAACCAGCAAACTGCCAGTCAGCTATTAAAAAATTCTGGGTGATTGTTCAAGAGCCGACGCAAACAATATTGTGCGTGTGTGAAGAGAGAGAGCGCTATTTGAATTTATTGTCGTTCTTGTATCTGAGGTAACGAATGCCCAAATATAACAATGTATAGAAAGAGCAAAAACAAAAAACCATCAAATTTGCTACTGAAGTCATTTTTCAAACTTTTTTTTTTTTTTTTTTTTTTTCTCTGTGCTTCATACTCGGTGGTTCCAATTTAGTTTGTGAAGCCCTTACAGGAGAAAAAGGCACTTTGAAATCATCGCGTTTGCGGTTGGGCAGATTCGAGGTATTTCGGCACTGTTTTTTTTTTTTTTTTTTTTAGAACTTTTTAGAAATTTGTCTGGAAAGAACAACAAAACCAAACCAAATTTCCGCACTTGAATGTTCCGGATTTTGGTAAGAACACAAGAAAAAGTATAAACCAGATATATAGGAGTGCCTGGGCACAAATACAAGAATCACAACGTAGGCTTGCATTAATAAACAAAACCAAGCAAACTTGTAATCCTGACCTAGTTATAAGTCGCATGGGCTTCGAAGTATGTGCCAAGTGACAATTTTGATCTTACCTCAGCTTATTGCTGATATGCTATTATCTACACTGCTATTGCTGTTATTTGTCCGCTTTTCTAAATGTTCTTTTACTCTGTTGCAGAGTTTCAAGAAATGCACTTTGGATAAGATGGATATGGAAAAAAGAAAAAACATCATCATTATTATTGTCATCGTCACAAAGTCACTATGTGCTCGATGCGGGTTTTAAATTTTCTGAAAATGAAATAAAACCCGCGGCGTTCCCGTGGTGCCAGTGCGGCTTTACTCTCCCAACGGCTTTTTTCTATTTGTAATATCCGAGAATAAAGTCTCTAGGTCTTGCAAACACACACACACACACAAATGGCTGTAAAATTATACAGAATAATTGACTTTAATATCACTCAAAAATGTTAAAAATGAATTATTTATTGTGCTTTTATTTTTTTCTTACAAAATTTTTTCTTGACATAATCGGAAACACTAGAGAACTTTTTTTTTTTTTGAGTTTTTATGTTTTTAAAACTTGTGTCAAGTTAAACCTTTTGACCCACAATTTTATTTTTGACGACGAAAAGGAAAGATTTCCTGTTTGTACTTGCTTTATTTTTTTTTTTGGCTTTTGGCTCAATTTATTTGGAATATTTCTGGGGCTAGAAAAGATGTTAAAAGGCTAAAAACTCTGGAGGTTTTGAACTTTGAAAGAGCGAAAAAAAAAAAATAAAATAAAAAAGTCAATGGCTTTAGTGTATAACTTGTAGGTACAAATTGACTGTATTGATCACGGCTCAAATGGGGTATGTTTCCATTTCGGAACTCTTGTTCAGATTTCATTATTGTTCATCTTGGTGATATGTATTGATAAATTATAGACATGCTTGCTTTTGCGGGTCGGCTAGATAGCTAGTTTTTAGTAGTCAATTTCTTTGATGATTGATTTGTTCAGTTTTCCAAGGGTTCTTTGTTTCTTACTCCGCAATAACCTCGGAATTTAGACCACGTAGTTCGGAACTACGCAAAAAAAAACTCATTCAATTCATACCGTATATATGAGTAGATGACGTATTATGGTGTTGTGCTAGTTAGTGTACTAGTTATGGCCATTAAATCCAAACTAAAAACCCTTTTTGAAATCAAAATTCTATTTCCTATATTACTATTCTTCTTTCTTCTCTTAACCCAGAGTTTCAACTTTTTCCTATTATTCAATTGAAAAGCTTTCGTTATACACTGTTGTTTTTTCATGTTTTGAAATCATATTATATAGACAACTTAACACATTGCTTTTATTTTTCAGTTTTGATAATTCTCTACATGATTTTTTTTGTAATTAAGATTTGTTCACAGCACACATTGCACACATTGCAGACACAAAAAGATTTATTGAATGAAAATAGCAATTGTGCCATTACAAACCAATCAACAGAACAACAAAAATTCTTACGAAATTACAAATAATGACGCGTATAGTACGGCTTTTACACGTCTTTGAGATAACACACAACGCCGCCCATAGAATTACACACAGGGCCCAGGAAATGTGTAACTTGTGTCTTTAAAAATAACCCAAGAAAAAAAGCCAAGAAGGGGTTGTAAATATACTTGTCATTTGACTCAATTGAACTGGTTCTCTTGCGCGTGGCTTTCCTGGGGACGCTAGGCAAAATTTGCTACAAAAATAGATTCTACGCCGAAAAATGTAAACACATTGGCTAAAAAAGAAGTCCTGATTGTGATGCTTGCTTGAATGCGTCATTTTTTCAGTTAAGTTCTCCTGTATACTTGCATCTATGGTACAACCATTTTGGTTTAGATTAGAAGCAGAAAACGAAGAAAACGAAGAATAGGTTTAGATTGGAAGATAATATTTAAGCATTTTGGTTATATTTGCTTTTTACGTTTGCCATTGGGTGGTTCCTCTTATCTTTGTAATTTGTTTGGTAGCTAATAGAAGACTAGTCCTTTATACTTTGTCTTCTATGTTTGTTTTGTTTAGTTCTTGTATACACTTCCAACTAAATTGTTTGCTGTAATTACCGCAACGAAAAAACCTAACGACGAAATATCACAAAACCTCAAGCAATTTTGGCTTTGAATTTATTGTTTTTTTTTTTTTTTGCTTCTAAGAATGCAGTTTAGTTGAATCTCAATTCAAACACACACAAGTACTCCAGACTTTTTGGTTGATTTATAAGGTAAAGAGGCTAGACTATAGACTATGCTCTAGACTACCTTGATGTCTATTGGTTAATGATACTACTAGTTGGTTGATCCTATTTGCTCATATATTAAATTAGTTCATTGCATTTGCCGGTATCCCTTGTTGCAACCTGAATACTATAACCAATGTAAAAAAAGAAAGAAAAAGCCATAAAGACTTGGAAAATCCATATCAATACATTAATATTTCTTCTTCTTGTTTTCTTTTCCAGGTTATCCAGAAAGTCGGGACCAATTACTCATACCTTTCAATATTACTAATTCTTTTGTTGTTTCTTCTTCTTCGTCTTCTCTATTTCCGTTTTCCCATTTTTTCCTTTTCGTTTTAGTTGAGTTGGTAATTATCTAAATACACCCGACGTAATCCCCGGAAGTAATTGTAGCCGTGTCTCCGATATAGGGACTCCGACATACGCAAGCTTTGAAAAAAAGTTTTCAAGGCCCGATATATATATGATGTAAATAATATGAATTGTATTAATTGCGCTTTGATAAATCCAATTATTAATGGAAAAAAAGATATATATTGGAGCGATAGAAAGACTGGTTCAAGTTAGAGCAGTTAGTTTTCGTTACTACTAAATCTTAGACTCTCAATGTATATATAGTGTTGTGTATATATTTCTCACATAGGCTCATTTTTACTCATTAAAAATTTCTATACATTTTTATACATTACTAAACAAGAACTCTAGATTCTTTGCCCAATTTACAAATATCAACAAAAGAGTCAATCTCAATTACTTTTCAAAATTTTAGCGATTTGATTTTAAAATTTGCCATTTATTTACTCGTTTGACATGTATTTCTTGGTCATACTTCAACCAAACGTCGTCATTGTATATATTGTGGTAAAATGCTAAAAGACAATGAAACAGTGAAATGCAAAAAAAAAAAAAAGTCAATGAAGAAGCCAGCTTTTTGAAAAACACCATGACATTCGTCATCTTGTTTGGTCGTAAATTTTGTCAAATTGTAAGTTTTGAAGCTTGTAGCTAGCTAGCTAGTTAAGTTACGTTTGGGTTGAAAAGAAAAAAAATTCTTTTTTCGTGCGTGCAAAATTCAAAAACCTAAAAGCCAACAAAAAGTTTACAAAACTTACACAAATAAAACAAATTTGCAAATTCAATGATTTATTGGCTCAAAAGCCCAGAAGCTCATAAGCTCATAAACACACAGACTAACACAAACTATACATTGTAGTTTAACCACCTTTTTTGGTGGTTTCATTGATCGCTAAAAAATCATCACGAAAAAAACAAAAATTTGACTTGTTCTTAGGCTGGTTGATATTCATGTTTACTCGTCATTTTTGTGCAAACGAAGAGTAATCGTAGTTAACTTTTGGGTAGTAGCTTCTAGTAGACGTAAAAAAACAAAAAAACAATGACCAACGATCAACAATGGCAAAAACTACTACAGCCACCTATACTAGTAGTGGTAGACCAGCGAATACAGGTTGTAAGCACACCTCTCAACATTATATCTATCACATTTATAAACCAAGTGATGAACTAAAAAAAAAAAATTGGTAACTCGAGTAAATGCTACTTATATCTTTTAGGTTTTTGCTCAAATGAATTTAAAATCTTTCTTTTCTTTTCCATGCTTGTTATATTTCCTTTCCTGATTCTTTTGTTTTTTCTACTTTGATTTACAAGTTTGCAAGTGTTTACAAATGTGTATGAAGGTTGGAAAAAAAGATGCGCACACATCGAGCCAGAACTATGCGTACCATAAAACTTATACACAAACAAATGAAAAAGGTATCAAAGACAAATAAAAACTATCATTAGTAGTTATTGAAGGTACAAAGGAAAGAACCAATTTTTAACTTTAAGAAAAACAAACAAAAACAAAACAAAACAACAAAAGCCTAAGAATCAGGAAGTCAAAAGTAAAACAACCAAAAGTATCAACATATTTTTCCTTTTTGATCATTCTTTTCCACGCTTAATGAAGAACGAACCGCCAGATGTATTCTATATTTGTAAACCGTGAACTGATCTATTTCTTGTGACGAATCTAAGTGTTTCCAGATTTTGCAACTCTCGAGAAAAGATTTATGTAAAAAATAAAAATATAGACGGAGATAAAAAAAGTCAAGGATTGAATTACCAAGAAGAAAAGAGAGAAAAAAGAAAAAAAATATTATGGTTACACAGTATGATGAACTAGTATAGTTGAAGCTTAGTTTAGTTCAAATAATACACATGTAGCGTCTTGGTTTCAGCACAAGAGTGAACAGTGAACATGTATTGCATTCGTCATCATAATGCTGAAATTCATGTTGATTGAAGCGCAACTATCTTTTTCTCGGTATCGTATTTGTATATATATATTCAGTACTCGTAAACAGTACATGAAAGCATTCATTTTGTACTCATTTTTACTAGTTTTGTTTTTATTCCGCCCTCAATGTAAAAATAGGTTTATGCTACTTCAGAAAGAAAAGAAAGACAAAAAACTGAACATAGATGAAAAATGAAAGACAAGGAAAGAAAGAAAACGGTCGGGTTCATGCTAGTTTTTGTTTGTAAATGTAATATGAAGTCATTACTCAACAAAAAAAAGAAAACAAGAACCAAGCGTTGATGAAAATGACAAACTAACGGCGCCGTCAGTTTTTTTTTATGGCTGAGTACGAATGTCGATATGAGAAACACCGAAGGTGTAAAAAGGGTCCATATTTTGACCACTTGTTTCTCCGAGTTTAGTTCCATATCTTGTTGAAAATTTTAGTTAATAGTATAACTTAAGCCTTGCAGACTTATTTCACCACAACCCATTAAACGTAATCTCATTTCGCGCAGAGTTTATCATAGTTTATCAGTTGATCGCAATTTGTCTACCATTCGACATAATGGTAGTATCCATCAGCAGCGTGTGAAGCACAAATGCTTTCACAGGTGTTTGATAAAAAAAGTAAAAAGTATGAGCAAAGTATAAACACCGATGAATAAAAGTAAACCCTACGGCGAGGTTTAATGGCTCACTTGAAAGTTTTCTTTTTTTTCTATTTTAGTCCAACACCTTTACAAACACTGATGAACCGATAACCATTTTTTTTTTTTGTCTTAAAAAATGAAAACTAAAAAATAGTTAGAATACTGTTTCAGTGATTTTTCTTGTTGTGTTTTCGTACGAAACCAACAGTTTCAAAACAAGGCAACACAAAAAATCAAAGAGTTTTGGCAGTTCATGTCGTTTCAACAGTCTTGATGTGTTTCCACCAGTTTTAATCGTTTATTATTATTTTTAATTCTGATAGCTGCAGAAATATTTGATATTTACCCCCCAGAATAAAGGACCACCAATTCGTGGCTGGGTGACGATGTGTGCGCGTTCCTGGCACAACTTGCATAAAAAAGATGTAAAACATCAATACATAAAAAAAATAATGTAGTGTGTGTTGCGGATCAAGAGAAAACGAAGCACAGCAAGCTGGAGGAAAAAGCAACAAGTAAAGCCAAGGGAGCGTTTTAATTCATGCATAGTTCCGTTGATTTTTTACTTGCCATCTCTTTATTTTTTTGATTTCATGTGGTTTTTTTTTTTTGTATTTTATTCCAAAAGTTCAGAAATCTGGGGTAAACCAGAAAAAAGTACATCTACAGGAATACACCGCAACTTGTGAACAGCAAACAAAGGAAGCAGTCAAACCAGCTAACCGCAGTCAAAGGTACATATAATTGCCAAAAATTGAGGGAAAAAACAAAGCATGCAGAAACAGTACTAGCCTTAAATATATATATATATATATTCTTGCTTCGTTCAGTTTTCGCAGAGTAACGTGTAATGCGCGCAAGTGTGCCAACAGGTCCTAGCCCAGGCCCTATTTCTCATCCCATCTGTGCACTGCCCAGTATTTCAAGTATGTGTGCGGGCAATATTGCCCGCAGACACCGTGCGGCTTTTGAGTATAGTGATGGATCAGGAGCCAAGTAGTACTAGCAAATTTCGTGACGTATTGTATTTTTTTGATTTTCTTGGTCGGCTTTTGCTGATTTTTCATTTTTATAGTTTGAAGTGATTGTGTCTTGGGCCATACGTCCAATTAGTTAAAAGGTTTGTATCCTATATCCAAAAAATGACTTTTTACAGGGTAAAATTGGCAACTATACGAAAACATTTACCAAGTTTTTTTTTCAATACTTTGGGAGCATGATGCGATGTGTTTTAATGGCCAGATGGTAATGTGCACACAAGCAAACACAAGCGCATACACAAACACAGATACGCCACCTATTTGCTTCCTTAATATATATATATATATATATATATATATATTAGTATTTGACACCCAGATGTTGAGACTTGAGCTAGAACAAGGCCAAAAACAACTCGAAAGAAAGAAACTACTTAATGATAAAGAGGCTGGGGTTGGAAAGTTAGAATGAATGATGATATTATTCTGACAGAGAGACTAATTGGATTTAATTGGCAATGATGAGACGCTTCAAGTATCAACATATCATGGTCTGTTATCTCACAGCCAGTTTGTTTATTTTCGAGCATACCATCCACATTTTTTATGATGAGACGCATTTTCAACCTCGGGACACTGGAATAGCAAAACCTCCAAGTCTTTGGATTGGTTGAAATACACGTTGTGCCTACAACAGATCCATATATCCATACAAAGGCTGTCTAGTGCAAGCCACAACCTATGATTTACAAATCCAATACCTTAAACTCAAGTTCTCAACATTCTTCTCATGGAAATAACCTGTATTTCCTCCTTGCTTTCTTTTTGAATGAAAAACGAAAAAAACTCAATGCGATATCCACTCGCATGACAAAATAACTGTCGCTGACGTTTCCATCAAACCGGTTCTGTCAAAAAAAAAAAATACCATCCTTGGCGACTTACGAACCAATCAAGAGTTTCTAATATCCGTATACCCAGCATCGTATACCTAAAACAATTCAATTTATTCAACGGCTATAAAATATCTCTAAAACATACCCAAAGATATTCCCATAAACGTTTTTTTTCATATCATGTGTGAGTCTACCTTTGATATACCCACCAAAAGAAGGCTCATCTGTGGCGGAGTAAGTGTTGTTAGTACTCACGAGGTGCTTGTATTACACTCAGCCGTGCAGAATCTTGGAGATCAGCGTATTACATGACCTGTTGCTGTATCTCCAGCAAGCATGTATTGAAATTTGTATAAATATTCAGGTTATTCCGCTCAGGCTTGGCTTCGTATTTTGCCCTATATTTTCAACTCTATTTAATTGCTATTATTTATTATACTCTCTCAAAATACCCCATATCGATAACAGAAAATACACATACTCATAGAAGCCTTAATATTCCACTTACTGCTTTTCTCTCATAATGAAGTTTTCCTCAGCTACATTACTATTCCTAGCAACACTTATTACTTCCTCTGAGGCAGCAGTGATTGTTAGACCGGGCTCCGAAGTTGGCAAGTTTCTTCTTTTTGATGGCACAGAACTCGATTCCTCGTTACTCGAGCACGCCAGAGGTCCTATGGCTTCTTTTGACAATGAACGGAAACAACGAAGAAGCGATGACGACGATGAAGGAGAGGTTGAACAAGGCCACGAGTTGACTCGCAGACGTGGTGGTGGAAGTGGGTCTAGCGCCGGCGGTGGTAAAGGCGGTGGTTCCTCAGGTTCCTCCGGCTCTTCCGGCAGCTCAGGATCTAGAGGTTCAGGATCTAGTGGTTCTAATGTCGGCTCCAATTCAGGATCTAATGCTGGTTCTAGAGGCTCAGGAACTTCACCGTCCACTTCATCTCCAAAACTTCCTAGTGGACGTTTCGGTGGTGGCTCTGCATTGCCATTTGTAGCTGGTGCTGCTACCGGTTTAGGTATTGCCTCCATTTTCCTCCTTTCAGCTGCTATGGCTTCTCACTACCCAGGCTACTGGGGTAGCTACGGTGTTTACGAATACTACTACGAAACAAACATCACTAACACACCCTACTATGTACACTGCTACTGCATGAGATACAACCCATGTTCTTGCGAAAAACAGACTACACCTGATTACTTTCAAGAACTTCCTTCAAGCCAGTTCAAGTCTAACCTAAACTCAAACAACACTTATACTTACTATATTAACGGAACTCTCGCCAACGACACTACTGCTACCAGTAGCGGTACTTCAACTAGCAGCACTCCTAGTAGTACCAGTTCCCCGAAGCCTAATTCTGCGCCAGGCACTCTTTCATTAATGTCAGGGTCTAGTGCTGGAGTGGCTCTTGCCGTAGCTGCTGGCTGCTTGCTCCTTTAAACAAAATTGCTATTTTTGCTTGATTTTTGAATTATCCTGATTTATTTTGCTTTTTTTTGTTTTTAAAGTTTCAAGATGATTTCAAGTTATGTATGACGTAAATAATGATAAACCCCATCTTCTTTTTTAATTCGTATTTTTGTGAAATATTTAGTACGCCTAATCAAAGACCTTCTTACAGATGGTAAATATCAGACTTGACCCAATCTCGTTTTGTAATACAGTTTTGATAAATATGTGACAGTACCTGTAACAAAGTTCAACGCGTAGTCATGTGCCTGGTTAATGTTTCCTGTACTTTGCTTCACGTCGAAAGTTAAATATTAATTTTTTGAATTGTATAGATTTTATTCCATCATTGTTTATTACACACACACACACACATTTTAAAATAAAAATAGCGTTGACTCCAAACTAATCAATTCACAGTCGACCAGAAACGCGAACTTAGCATCAATTCGTCATATAATCTTGTCGAAACCAAAAGAACAGTAATATCAATAACTATCGCAATAATACTCACAGCACAATGGTATTTTCTGATTCTTCAAGCGACGAGTCATTCGAAATATACGCATCGAAAAAGCAAAAACAACAACTATCACAGCCACCAACACGTTCTCGGAGAACGTTGAGAAGAAGTCGGCGAGTAACAAGGACAGTTCGGTTTCAAGAAAAAGGTGATGAAAGCGATGATGATAATGTTGACGATGGGGAAAATGAATTGAGACCTAATGAAGATGCGTCAGACAAAGAACAAGAAGAACTAGAAGAACCAGAAGAAGAATATGAAGAAAGGGAAGGTCAGGAACAAGATTTTAATATGTCTGGAGATGATGAAGATTATCAGTATACCAAAGCGGATGGAGGTTCAGACAGTAATGCGTCTTCAGGAGAGTCGCAACAAGATTCTGATTCTGATGATGATCAAGATGAAGAGAGTAGTGGTGACGAATGGATGAATCGCGAAAACTTGCTAAAAGGATTGGAAAATGAGCAGAATATTGGTAGTGGGCATGATAATGAGCCGTCAGACCAAGACAAATTACCACATGATATCAATCGCCGAATGAAAGATTTGTTTTCTTCAGACGAAGAATCCTCAGAAAACGATTCAGATGTCAGTTTGGATGCATTGGAAACTAATCCTGAATACCAAGATCTTTCTTCAGAAGAGGAGGAAGCACGCCGACAAATTATCAGAAAAAAGAAGACACAAAAACTGCGCTCGAGCCAGCTATCCAATATCAACCAGGATGGTCGAATTTACTTGAATATGGCAAGAAAAGAATACGAGGAAGGCCGGCTGCAAGACGCAATTTTACTTATTGAAGAAGCAATTGTTGCAGATCCAGACTCGAGACTGCCATACATTCTGCTAGACGTTATCCATTCCGACATGGGAAACGAAAGCGCTGCGCTCAAGGCCAAAATTGCAGCTGCAATTGCAGGTTCCGTATCGCCAGATGATTGGGCTGATGCTGCTGGTAGATCAATGGCACAAGGACTTTTTCATCAAGCCATTCCATTTTACATTCGAGCAATAGACTTGGACCCTGATGAAGCTACATACCGCTTGGACTTGGCACAAGCATACCTTAAAACAGGATCACTAGCTCGTGCGGTAAGCACCATGAGACGTTTACATAATTTATACCCAGCAAATCCTAACTACACGTCCGAGCTCGCAAAACTGTATTTAGAGAATGGACAAGTGGACGAGGGAATTGCACTTTATGAAGATATCCTGCTTGATAATTTCAAGAGTGCATCCTTAGATACAACTCGAGTTCAACCATTTGGTTGGTCAGAACTAAACGTTTTATGTGAACTTTATGACCGCAACGAGTCGTGGGTTGAAGGCATTTCCACAATTAAAAAGGTGGCGCGTTGGCTGCTAGATCGTGCCAGCGAAACATGGTGGACAGACGTACCTAATGACTCTGAGTTTGATGAGCGCAGAACAACAGTGCGCAGATTCAAAAGCAGCCGATTTTCTGATGACGATTCCAAGTTTGTACTTCCTTTGGATATCCGATGTAAACTGCTCATGTTCCGTCTTGAGTTGGAAGACTATGATGAAGCAATGATTCATACAAAATTTTTGTTGGATTCCGATGTCAGCACGTACTTTGATTTGTTTTGGGATTCGGCGAACCGGTTCATGAAACACAGAAAATACCAAATTGCACAAGACTTGCTGATACGATTGATTGACGTGAGCACGCCCCCTCCACTTGAGCTTCTTCAAGCTTTAGGAAAATGCGAAATGGAGCTTGGAAGATGGGAGGACGCAAAAGAACGGTTTTTGGAAGTACTAGAAGTCGACGAGCAAAATATCGAAGCGCTTGTGGCACTTGGTGAAATCAGTTATGCTCTTGACGACGTTCCCACGGCTAAAGATTACCTTGATTCCCTGCACATTATCATTAGAGAGCAGCGCGCCAAATCTAAAGACGATGACTCCGCAGAGCCTGAAAACCAAGAAGATGCATTTATTCAAAGTATCCGCAAGCCACGTAAGACAAATGTGCCATACTCAAGAGATCGCCAGAAACTGAGACAGCAGCTCAAGGAGGAAATGACACATGAATACGAAGAATTCAAACACCAATGGGTGTACATTTCTGAAAACAAAAACAACGTCGCTGCTGTCATTAAATGGAAGCAGATTGCGTACCGTCTTGTTGAGCATGCTCTGTCAATGAGACTCTTTACTTATGGCAAGAAAGTTCATTTGATGCTTCGCCAAAATGAGGGTGGCGCTGAAAATGGATTGGCAGACAGATACTCTATGCTTGAGTCTAAGATTATTCAAAATGACATTGATGAGGATGCAGATGACGAGGTTGAATATTTGCAGGAGTCTCTTCCTAGCAGCGAAGTGGCTGTCAAAACAAGATCAATCAAACAGCTTGACAATTTATCTGTCCGTGGTTTGACAGTTGAAAATTGGCGATCAGTGTTTATTAGACTTGCTTTAATACTTGCCGAATGTAACGATCCTCTTGACGCGTACCAAGTACTAGCGGTTGCGAAAGGTATCAAGATGCTTCGTGATGGGCACGGTGAGCGCATATTGAACATGGTCAATGTGTCATGCGCTTACTTGGCTAATGACCCAGCAATGGCAGCCGACATTATTAGAATCTTTTCCACCAAACACGAAATGGTGAATGATGTTTATCGCTTTTTTTATGCAACAGTGGGTACCAGCGTGAAAAGTTGCGATATCTTTAGACTCCAATACATTCAAAAGTATTATTTCCGCAGAATCAAGCTGCTGAACTCACGTCAAAAGTCAGGAAATCCAGTGTCTGCCATTCCTATGACCATTTTGGGGTTCAGTTACATTGTCAACCGTTCATATTCAAATGCATTGGACCAGTTCCAAGCTGCAGAGGCTATTGCGCCTAGAGATCCAACCATCTTGTTAGCAATTGCTATTGCGCATCTGCTGAGAGCCATGAACAGACTTTCGGCAAATAGACATGTGCAGGTGCTTCAAGGTTTAGCGTATGTTATGAAGTACGCAGAGTGCCGAAAGGAAGAAGGCGAAAAGCATTTGAGGAGAAAAGGGGAAAAGGCTGATGTAAAGAAGAGTGACGACGAGGTAAAGATTAAACAGGAAGAATTTATGGACATTGATATCCCGAAATTGCCAACTGATTCCAATGACTCGGATGACTCTAATGGGACAGACAGCACAAATAGTCCTGAATTTCCAGAAACTTCCGAAAAACCTGATGAGATGGAAGAAGTCGAAGATTCTGAAAATTCTCCCACCGATTCTTTAGAAACCCAAGATACCACGAATTGGGAAGAACAAGAAGCATACTACAACACTGGCCGCGCATTCCATTCCATAGGATTAATGACTGAAGCTTCTACTTGGTACGAAAAAGCTCTTTACCAGTTCCCTGACGTTGTTCCCGACGAAGAGTGCAAAGCTTATCAGCACGAAGACTTGAAAGAAGATACAAAAGTGGATGCTCATGATGCAGCCTATACTCTTAAGCCAGATACGGCGTATAATCTTGTGCAGTTGTATTCTACTAGTGGTAACTTGAAGTTAGCTCGTGAAATTACTGACAAGTATTTAGTCATTTAATGTTTATTGCATTTGCTTTGTTTTTGATTAATGTTTTGTTTTGTGTAATTGATGTCTGTAAAAATATTTTTTAGACGAGGATTAAAATTGAAAAAATCGTTAATAGACTGGGAGTTTTTCAACAAAAATTGTTTGTCAAATGGCCTCTATTTTGTTTGAGTATAATGCAAGTATCATACTTAGTATTTAAAGGAAGCACCCTTACTTTAAATTCGAAAGTCTTCCAACACATCTTCCACGGGCTTTAACATTTTTTGGATTTTTTCGTCCAAGTACGAAATAGGTGGATCTTCTACTTCCACATCTAATCCATCGCCAATTGTGATTTTCATCGAGCTGTGAATAATTTTAGCCTTTGATTTGGCTTTTCTAATGATCTGTTCAAATTTAGCGACATCGGCGTCATCATTAGTCATCGGCAGGTTTTCTCGCTTTATCAACGACTCTAAACCACTCAAAGCCTTTTCGGCCTTTTCAAGCTTTTTGCTTGCTTCAGTGATTTGAGCGTTCGTGCTAGAAGCAAGTGAAGGGTCTCCAGAAGCTAGTAACTGTTTCTGTTTTTCAATGCGGTCTTGGTAATCAGTGATTTGGTATCGCCAAACTTTGCATCTCCCGTGTAAAACGCCAATAGCTAGATATCGTTGGAACCCAGTCTGTAGTCCATATTCTGATCCTTCTTGAATACCAGCTATCCGTCCTGCTTCTACACCTTCTTTATATCCATCCTCGTAAGCACTGAATTTTTAGTGAAATCGGTCGTTTTTCAATGATTAGTAACAGAAAAAGAAAAGGCAGATTGAAAATAAAAGAAAGTCGTAGCTAAACGTACCTCTGCTCTAAATTCAAAGCTGAATCAAATAAATCAAAATCATCTATTTGTGAATTGGTGTTTGGTGTGCCTTTAGATTCTGTTTTAGATTCAACCATTTTGGACAATTTTTGTATATGTACTTGTGTGTATTTATAATCGTTCAAGATCAAAGGAAAAAACTCAAAAAAGAAAACTATTGGTTTCAGCCGCGCGCAGGTTTGATTATATTTGTGGCCACAGAAAAAATATCCAATTCATTTTTTTTTTTTTCACTTCACACCAACTTCAACACTGAATACATATATCTTGAAATTGAAAAGATAATCAAAAAAAAAAAAAAAAGACAGCTAAAAATGAGCTCAATCACGAAACGACGTCAACTGTTGCGACAAAACCCCCTCACGTTAGCGCAGAATATACAGATTCCCTCTAATAGCAACAGTTCAAAAAGCAAAAACGACAATAATGACAATGGTGATGGCGATGAAGAACAACAACTATTTGCAGAAGACATTGACACTTCTCACATGAGCCGACGGCAAAAAGGTATAGGCCAAGTGCGACTAGACTATGATTCAGATTCGTCGGATGATGGCCAAACACGTCGCGAACTCGCGCTAATTTCGAAAAGACGACAAGAAAAGACACAAGAGAAAGGGTCAAATAAAGGTGGCGATAAAGATGATAGTGATGACGACATGTTTAGCGACGACGAAAAAGATAAAGAAGAAGAAGACGAGGAAGCCGGAGATCTGAAGGAAGAAGAAGAGCGATTGAAAAACAAAGGCAAGATTGAGTTTTTAGATGTTGATGAATTTGAAAAAGATCTTCATGATGATGATGATGATGATGGTTCTAAAGATCCAAAAGGAAAAACATTGAAACCATCGCACAAATCAGACTTGTTTAGTAAAATGGTTGGGAAAGGTATGAATGATTCAGAAGATGAAAATGAAGTGGCCGAAGAAGTTACGGCGACTAATGTTGATATTGACTACTATGTACATCCCGAGCTCAACTACGAAAGCGAGAATAATGATGATCCCAATAGCATGGACGTTGATACTGATTTTCCCAAAAAAGTCAAACCCAAACAAGAGCCTAAATTAGAAGGATTCAGTTTACGCGATGATGAAGAAGAAGGCAAATTCGATGTTGACGGAAACTTTATACGGAATGCTGCAGACGAGAATGCTCATCAAGATTTGTGGCTTGATGGCGTAAGCAAGAAGGATATTCTCAAAGCTCGCAAAGCACACTTGAAGCGTCAGCAACAAGACGAAGAAAAGGAAAACGGGACGAGCTCAACAGCAAGTGCAAACAATAGTGCTTTAATACCAACAAGCGAGTTTCTTTCAAGATTAATTGATGTATTGGATGTCTGTGAAACGCCGCTGGAAACGCTTCAAAAGCTGCAAAAAGAACAACTGGCCGAAAAGAAAGAGCGACAACAACAACTTAAAAAGCAAAGGCTGGAAAAACGTAAAAAGAAGAATAATGGAGATAGCACTGAGGCTACTCAAGATAATAATAATGATGATGATGCAGAAAAAAAAGCTAAAGCTTCTGAGCGACAAAAGATTATTGAAACTATTACTGAGTGTGCAGATGTTTTGATGAGAAGAGGGACTCAAAATGTATACGACTTAATGAGAGAAGAACTTCAAAAGCAATACCAACAGGAAACAGGCACAGCTTATTCCTTGAAAAGAAAAAGAAACGATTTGGACAATGATCCCGATACCACAACTGAAGCTGGTTCAGGTGGCAAACAGTGGGAATTCAAATGGCAGGGCGATGACGAGATCCATGGACCGTATGACTCAGAGACTATGAAATCGTGGATTCAAGACGGATATTTCGAAGAAACGCCTGCCAAAGTCAGAATTAGTGGTTCAGACAATCCATTTATATCCTATGATTTTGCGACCTATGATTGATTTTTGTAAAGTTGTATTTTTAAAAGCATATTTTTTTTTGACTTGTAAACTTTTTTATTTTGTAAAACTACTGAAAAAAATGGTTGAAAAGAAAAACATCATTAATATATAATTATAAAACTGACATTGTATTATCATGTTCAATACCTGGAGTAACACTTGAAATGAACTTTAGAAAAACAACAAGATACTGATCCACGCGTAGCACCTCTTGAGAATCAAATTCACCAACTTCTTCCCAATCGTCTTGATCCTTCGAACTATGCATTTGATGCTTACTTTGTTCTTCAAATTTCTTAATACGTCTAGCTTCTGCTCGAGAAAGTAAGGATTTCATAACACTAGCGTGGCGACAGGGATGAATCGATACTGATGTCAGACCGTTTTCAAATGGTGCCTGTTCAATTGTTGCAGTCTTGTTGCGATAGTCAGCCATAATGTCTTCAAGCATTTGTTCTGGGGAAAGAGGTGCACCGTCTGCGCTGTATCCAGACAAGTAAAGCTTTGGAACACGATAAGAGGTAGAATATGTTATAAACAGGTTGTACGATCGTAGTGAAGGGTTGTTAGAGTGGGATTCTTTGCGAGATACAAATGCGTTTTCATCATCTTCCTCTTCTTCCATATCTTCAATGTCTATAATGTGATCTTCTGGAGCTGAATGTTTCCCTGGACTGTTTTTACCATTTGGCAAAGTATCAGTCAAATTGTGAGCTGTATGGCTCATATCTGGTGTATCTTTTTCACTTTTATTGCCAAAAGAAGTAGCTATCCATCCTTCAGGACCTTCATTCAAATCTTCAAAATTTGAATCTGTATGCTCATACTCCGAAGCGCGACAATGAGAAGGAACATGCTTTGTTACAAGATACTGCTTTTCTGACGGCAGGAAAGAGCGGCACTTGTTAGGAGGCGCTGAGGCCCAGGACCAGGTAGGAAACTTGTAAACTAGATAGTCACCAGCTTGAACAAACTCATCTGGGGTAATTTCTCCAGATTCTCGAAAAGTCGAGACGTTTGAGACAGGGGTTATGCATTCTCTGAGAGACGAAAGAGCTGATCTAAACATTTTAGTAATTAGGTATTTGTGAATGCTGAAAAAAATAAAATAAAAATAAAATAAAATGAATATAAATAAATGTTGAAGAAATGAGTGCGATGAGGTTGGTTTTGATATTGATGTTAAGCTGACATGTCTTACGTCATTTCAACTGGAGTGTGTTAAAATCGCATGGAGATTTAAAAATGAAAATTTCAGTTCAAAGCCCATATTGGTTACCAAGATTACAAGGCAACTTGAGAACCGATATGTGCTTTGTCAAACATGGAGAGTTGATGATTTTCCGTAAGGACGGATACCTAAGAAAATGCTCGTTGAAACGATATATCAGCGTTATCAAAGTTAAACTTTCTAGTATTGTGCTTATCACTGGAGTATCAGTCCGCATGACACTTGTTACATTAACCACTCACCAGCTGCCTATAAAAGACTTTCTTATCAGACTAACTTTTTTTTAAGAGTAGCAATCAATCACAATAGTTTGTGACTAGTTTGACCGGTTATTTCATAAAATTTATCTGCAAATCGTGCCATGCTGATATCACAATTAGTACTCGATGTAAGTGTCGTTTTCTTCATGTGACTTTTCGGGAAAAATCAGCCGTTTTGGTACAATTGCCTCGTGCCATAGTTTGTACTCTGAAAGCTGCTACTTTTCCTAAGTCCTTAAAAAGCACAAATTATCTTCAATATTATCAATATTTAAAATCTAATAAATAAAAAACACAATGAAACCTTCACTGATCAGATTAGCTACTAAAGTGACACTGTTCACTCGACCTAAATGTGGCCTTTGTGATGGAGCTAAAACTGCCTTGTCTACAGCTTGGGATAGCTCCACCAAAAAGTTTGAATACGTTGAAGTTGATGTCACTAAACCTGAAAATGGTCAATGGTTTGATTTATACGTATGTAATGATGAAATTCCGAGTGAAAAAGTACTATTTACTAATTCAAATTGTCGGGAATATTCTTCCATATTGCATTTACTGTAATTCCATTCCAATTTTTTTATTCACAATTGTATGATGAGTTTAGGCTTTTGATGTACCTGTGGTCCATATTGAACGGGACGATGACTCAAAACTCCGCAAATTGATGCACAGAATAAACATTAAAGACGTTTTGGAGGTTGTCGATAAATGAGTCTAAGTGCTCATTCAAAGGTTTCAGAAGTTCCAAGTGTGTTGTCAATGCTTCTGGAATCTCTTATTTAGCTTGAATTTTTTTCTTTTTTGTAACCAATGCAAATCAATTTTTTTTTCAGTCTTTGTTTCTTCCACCAACCCCAACACGATTATAACTCTCGTCTTAATTTTTTTTTGCTCCTCGCCACTACATCTAATCTTCAACTCCCCCCTTTCACTTGTACTTTTATTTTTCAAAAAAAGCCAATTTTCTTAATTATATAATACATCATCAGTTATTGTATCAGAAATGTCTGCTTAAATAGCGACTGCGGTGTATGTTTTTTCGTTATCAATGCCTAGTCTTGTAATAAGTTATATTGAATTCAATTTGATCTAGTTGATCTGGCATATGAATAGATGATTACATATATCAATATTAGTGAAAATGATAGAACTAATACTAACGCCTTCTTTCCTTTCAATTAGCGACGATTTCCATTATCTCTACTGCTCTTTTAAGCAAGACATATTTCCTAACGATTATCAGTCTTGTTGTATACTTATCTTAACCCAAAACATTACACTCTAACAACAACACACTCTCACTCTTGCTTTTACCCATTGTCATTCAAAAATCTATAAAAGACATTTCACAGTTTTTTTCTCCCAAAAGGTGTCATCTAGATAACTGTGCAATAACACCACCACCAGCGAAACCATATTCATCTCTAATTTATCATTTTTCACATTGTCAGGATCTCCGCATTTGGTCCTGATACTCTTTATACCCAAAAAATCAAGCATCAAACCAACATTCATATAGTTTGACATAACCACCGCAAATATGCCCAACAATCTTAAAGAACAAGAGCGATTAAACTTAGAAGCTCAAGAAGATGAATTAGCAACCATTGAAGCTATTTACGGTGATGACTACCAACGAGTTAAAAGCAGTTCTACAGCTTGGAATGTGAGTATAAATGAACATTTTATCAATTCTTGATACCTCTTGTACTAACTAGAAAAACAAAACAGAGATCTGTTCCTGCTTTTACTGTGAACCTCAGAGCATCTTTTGATGATGATTCAAACAACGGCTCCGAATCTCCTAAATCTGTAGCTTTGACTGTTAAGATTGAATTTACCCTCACATATCCCAAAACACCACCAATTGTAACTTTACCCAGCCATGAAGGTCTTACGACAACCCAAGTAAGAAAGATTCAATCGGCCGTCAATATTTTTAATAAAGATAACAATAACAGAAACCATGAACTTGCATTTGATATCATAAGTTTGATTCAAGACCACCTTAACGACTATGCCAGTGGTAAAAACAACAGTTTAGAAGAAGAGCGCCAAAAACGCCTTGAAGAAGAAGCAAAGCAAAAGAAAGAAGAAGAAGAAGAACGAAAACGAAAGCAACAAGAAGAAGAACTTCGCTTAAAGCAACAGCATAATCGGTTGGTCCAAGATGAAATCAGACGTCGTCAAACTGATTTGGAGCAACGTGAACAACGTAATCTGTCTGAAAGTCGACCGGCACCCCAAATCACCGAGTTGGAAGACATTGATGCTGACACCGTTGTTAACTTTGACCGAACTATTACTGCTAGAGTTGACGGCAACACTTTTAAATTCAACCAAGTGCACTCAAAAATATCTACACAGGTTGACTTTTTTGGTAGTCATTTTATTGTGAAACCTGTTATTGATTCCTCTCATTCCGTTACCCCTTCATTTTTGCTTACAGAGATCGACCTTAATGAGCCTTTTTGGATGACGTCTGCTGGAAAGAAGCTTATCAGTGTTTTGGAAAAAGACTTGGAAATTGTCAAACATATTAATCATCCAAACGTGGCGTCTTTATACGAATTTAAAATTGTTCATACCAAGGCTGATGGATGGCGCATCTATCTTTTGACAGAGTACTCGCCTATTTTGTACACCTCGCTTACTGATCTTTTGGATACTGTTGAAACCGTTAGTGTCAAAGTCGCAAAAGATTGGACCAGCCAGATTTTAGATGGACTAGAGTGTATCCATAAGCACAGACTTGCTCATAAACTCGTCAATTTGGATAATATTCATGTTGTTCGTAACAAAAGCACCAAGGATTCAGTTATTAAACTGAGCCGTGCTTGCTTTGGTTACCTTCTTATCAAAATGAATTCTAATCACCCATTCAACAGCACAAGTGCAGCCATGCCTCAAAGAACTTGGGAACCACCAGAAATGGAAAGGCCAGGCACTGATCCAGTCATCAAGTCCGATATATACGATTTTGGCACCGTTCTCTGTCAGCTTCTTGCAGGAAAAGATATTGTAAAGAGGTTCAGATCACCACAAGCATTTTTTGCATCATCTCAAGCATTTTCTTCACTTGAGGATACTGAATTGTACAACACCTTGACAAACTTTTTGGAACACACATTTGATCCTTCTCCTAAAAAGCGGTATTCAGTTTTGGAATTGTTGACTAGCAAATTTATCAGAGATCACGACCCAAGTCCGAACCTTTTGATGCTGTCGCCTGTGCCTACCTCTGATGGCCGAAGCGTTCACTTGCGAAGAAGGTCGACTGGCAGTCAAATGCGTCGTATGACTAGTAGCAGTGGGCAGGCCTCAGGGTTGCCTAGAATAACTTTGTCTCGTTATGAAACGGATTTTAGTGAAGTTCAGATTTTAGGTCGAGGAGCTTACGGAGAGGTTGTCAAAGCCCGTCATCGCCTTGAAGGTCAATTCTATGCCATTAAAAAGATTCGATCTGCCATGAGCAAGGTTGACAAGCTTCTTGGCGAAATCCAGTTGTTGTCAAGAGTCAGCCATCGTCATATTGTCAGATATTATTCTGCCTGGCTTGAAGAAGATTACCCCAGCTTGGTTGAAAATGCAATTGCCGATAGCGAAGATTTTGAAGACAGCGAATCCAACAGCCCATCTTCGTCAAACCCAATTTCTGCAAGCAGGTCTCAAGTTACCCCAATTTCTAGATCCCAGTCGTTCATGAATCAAAGTTCGCAGTTTGAGCCTTCATATAGTACTCCGCTTGACAACAAAAGTGGGCCTGAAATATTTTTTGCCTATGATTCTTCTGAAACTGAAACAGATGACCAGTCATCTGAAGACAGTGAAGAGTCTTCTGATGAAGACGGAAGTGAGGATGAAGATGAAGATGACACTGGGGATGAAGACGAAGACGAAGGTTCCGAAAACGAGAGCGATTTGGGTTTTTCGTTTGGCTATTCAAGTGGCGACGATTCTCACAAATCTCCTGCTGCTTCAAAAACTACAGCAGTTGTCACCAGGAAAAAAGGGCAGCCAAGTACTTCATCTAGAGCCGTAGTACCAATAACTTCTGGTTCTCATGTCCACCCATCACGCAAAAAACTCCATATGAGTCGCTCAAAGCCAAAGAAGCAACTTTGCACTATTTATATTCAAATGGAGTACTGTGAAAACCATACACTTTCTGATTTGATTAAAGATGGCCTTTACTCTCAGCCTGATGAGTACTGGAGATTGTTTCGTCAAATTATTGATGCTCTTGACTACATCCACGTCAACGGTATCATTCATCGAGACCTCAAACCTGTCAATATATTTATTGATCAAGCCCAAAATGTAAAGATTGGCGATTTTGGCCTTGCAAAAGCTGTAGGCCAGGCTGTCAATACATCTGCAACAATCGCCGATTCCGCTGAAGAACTTACGCAAGAGGTTGGAACTGGCCTATATATTGCCCCAGAAGTTTTGGGCTCCGGTGGTGGAGTTTACGGTTCAAAGGTTGACATGTATTCTTTGGGCATTATCTTTTTTGAAATGGTTTTTCCAATGACTACAGCTATGGAGCGTGGTGATACTTTACGCGGTATCCGCAGCACTACTCCTAGGTTTCCCAAGGAGTTTTTGACTCAAAAATATGGACGTGAGTACCAGCTTGTTTCGCGGTTGGTTGACCATGACCCCAACAAGCGTCCCTCAGCAAAGGAACTTCAAATGTCTTCATTGGTTCCTACACCCCATGAAGATGAGATTGTCGAAAAAACGATTCAGAAGATTATCAACGATCGCGGCGATTCACGCCTTATTTCTCAAGTTTGCAACGTTATTTTTTCAAAAGAGCTTGACACTATTTCAGCTATTCTGTACGACCGTGATCATGTTTATGATATGACATTGTCTGACAATATTTTGATGGAAACTTTAAAAACCGCCATTTCAGAACTTTTCCAGCACCATGGCGCCGTTTCAACTGACGACCGGCCTACTGTTTTTCCAGCACCAAGTATCTACGAATACAGTAATATTGTTAAACTCATGGATAAGTTTGGTACCATCTTACAGCTTCCATATGATTTGACATATCCTTTTGCAAGAAGATTGGCACAAGATCATAGCATCCCTCGAAAAAGCTTTGTTTTTGGCAAAGTATTCCGTGAGTGCGAAGATAAACCTAGCAAAAGCACAGAACCCCGAAAGTGTAATGAAATCAGTTTCGATATTGTCAACAATATTATGGATCCCACATGCAACGAGAGTCTGGATGATGCGGAAACTATCAAGGTCTTGGGCGAAATTGTATCACTTCTTCCGTTGCTCAACAAAGAATCTGTTGCCATTATTTTAAATCACAGTGATATTTTGGAAGCAGTTTTGAAGTTTTGTTCGGTTCCGCACTCTCAGCATTCGTCGGCGTTGATGCTTCTTGGTCAGTTTGGAAAAGGACCGGCTTCACCAGCTGCCAGGGCTAAATTCTTGGACCAGCCAAACATGACATCAACAACATTGATGGATTTGGAACAATTTGGATTTCAAATGGATCTTGATAAATGTGAATCACACATGCTGCGTTTGATGAAAGATAGCAAGCCAGGTGAGCGTTTTCACAAGGCAATCTTGTATCTCCAAAAGATTGAGCATCTGCTTAGAGTCATGGATTTGGGCCTTCCAAATTTCCTTGCGCCTTTAAGTCATTACAATGCTGGATTTTATAAAGGCGGAATCATGTTTCAGTTGATTATTCAAGAAAAGAAGCAAATGCCTCCGGTGTTTTTGGCTGCTGGTGGACGATACAATTCTTTGATCAATTCATTACGAACAAATATGAGCGTAGAATCCCAAGGGTTTGTTTATGGCGCAGTAGGGTTTAATGTTTCACTTGATATGATTTTCAAGTTAATGAAAGTTTATATTGACGTGCAGATGAAAAAGAAGATTAAGCGAGAAGAGAAGAACAAATCCAGCAGTTTTGCAAACCCAGACGCGTGGACAGAACCACGATGCGATGTGCTTGTTTGCACTTCCAAGGTTGGAGGTAACAAAGAAAACTGTTTAAGCGTTTTGAATCTTCTTTGGGGCGCATCAATTCGCGCAGATTGTATTCAAGATACCCGCCAAAGCGATCAAATTGCTGCAGCAGAAGCCGATAATGTGCCGTTCATTTGTTCGCTTCGCCAGCCTTCATCGTCAGCGCCCAAAAACTTCAAACCTGTTCGAATCATTACCCTGTCGACTCGAGAACATGTTGATACGACGTTGCAAGAAGTTGTTCCTAAACTCACGACCATGATTCGCGAGTGGAAAGACAAGATTCAGTTGAGCGTTGGTAACTCCCGCAGAGCTGTTTTCTCGCATACACCTGGACCCAGCTCAATTGAGTTTTCGTCAAATGCGTCAGGTGGAATTGCTGGTGCCAACTCTATGCTATCGCAAGGTTCAGTAGCAGATTCTGGCGAAACCTTATTTGCCAATGGCAATAACCTTACAAATGGCGCCAAAAAAGTCAAGATTTTGAGTGAAGGCAAGTTGAAGGGCGGTAAGAAAAACAAATGGAAGATTGAGCAAGAAGCGATTGCTAGTATTACCAGGTTCAAAAACGAGCTCAACAATTCAGAGGCTTATTATTCATTAGATGTGAAGGACGATATTTTGGATGCTATTTTGACGGCTGAGTTGGATTCAGCAGATGATTGGAAACGAAAAGTTGTTCCATTGTCGTTATCACAAAAGGCATATTTGCTTGAAACTCAGACCAAATTGGCCAATGAGATTACAAGAGGAACTAAGCATATCTACTTGTATTCAAGCAAGACAGGAAAGACTGTGGTTTATTCAATTGAATAATTCTTTGGTTTTATTTAATATTGTTTCTAGTTTTTCATAAATAGTTTAGGTATTACCCCAGAATGATGAATGTAAATATTATTCACGCACACATTACAAACAAGTCAGTACACGCACCATCAACAACCATGCAACAAAATTTACATACACTCCCATTTGTATCATCACGTGTGTCCCTTTTATCTCTCAAAAGTTGCTGTCCCCCCAAAAAAAACCACTAGATACTATTCCTTTTTCCTCCTTTCACTTTCTTCTATTCTTTACTCTTTTTTTGTCAATTGCAGTTTAGTTGGATTGAAAAGGTGTTGAGCCAAGAACTAGTTCAATAAATAATACAATTGAATAGAAAAAAGCATCAAAAAAACCAAAAAAAAAGAAAACTCAACATTTTATTTTCGGGTTATATTTGAATCCTAATCTTTGGATCAATCCAATTCGTCATTCTACAGATACACTTCTAAGGTGGGACTTTAGTCGAAAGAAAAGTTGAACATCTCATACAAGAAATAAAAGAAAATATAATTACAAAAAAAAAAAAAAAAAAAACAGAAACAAAATAAAACCCATTGAATATAAATACCATTTTAGAAAAACATCATGTCAGTTCCCGCAACACCTTTCACAGTCATTTCGGATTACCCTTACGACTCGACTGAGCAGGACGATCTCCAATTCGGAGAAGGCCAAGTTATCACTGTCGAGACAATAGAGGATGAAGAATGGTATTATGGTTCATTTACAGATGCCTCGGGTAATAAGCATGTGGGAATCTTTCCTCAGAACTTTGTCCATGCTTATACTCCACCAAAACATGTCACACCTGGCCGTAAAGCGCCTCAACCTCCTCAAGCTGCGCAGAATACTCAAAGTTCTGGCGATAAAAAGGGTGCCGACGTTCAATTGAATAATCCCGCACGGTCTCCAGTGTTGCCAGCAGCTTCTGTGCCTCAACCCTCAATTGCATCTTTTTCACCCCCTAGTTCCTCAGGTGCCGTGCCTTCTCAGCCACCCTCGGCTACATCTGCCAATTCTGCTTCTATGCCTTCTGCAACTTCAACTCCATCTGCCGCTACTTCTAACCCTGAACCAAAGCCGGCCCGAAAGAAAAATGCATTTGCAGATAGAATTGCTGCTTTCAACACTGCTACAGAAAACCCTATATCTCCAGTGTCCGCGCCAAAGCCTTCTTCTTTTGTTCGAAAGCCATTTGTCGCCACTCCTTCAAACTCATATGTCCCTCAAGTCCCTACTTCTAATCCACCAGTTTCGAGTAACCAATCTCATTCCCAACAACAACAGCAGCCAGCTCCAGAGAATATTGTTCATAAAGATGATACTGAGGAAGGAGAAGATGATGGAAAGCCAATTGTTAGTTTGAAAGACCGTATTCGTCTTTTGCAGCAACAACAGGAAGAAGAAAGAGCTAGAATGGAAGCTCTTGCTGCTAAAAAGAAAAACAAATCAAAGGCTAAACAGCAACATCAAGAAGCTGGTAACGAAAGTGGTATTGCTACTGAAGATGTTACTTCTCCGTCTTTGGAACCAATCACTTCTGCAGGATCTGTGAAATCTCAGCAACCACAACAGCCCAGATCATCAATTGATGCTGTTGCGACTGGCGGATCTTATGAAAGTGTTGGAGAATCTGTTACCTCTCATGAAGGGCACGCTCAAAGACCACCTGTTCCTCAGCCTATGCAGCGCCGTTCTAGTATGGATGAGCATAGCATTGATGGGCATGATCAACATGTTGAAGCTCCTGCTGCTCTTGAGATTGTTGCTGAAGATGATAACGAAAGAGAGGTTCAAGACGAGGAGGAAGAAGGCGATGACGATGACGAAGAAGAAGAAGAAGAAGAAGAGGAAGACGAAGAAGAAGCCAAACTCATTGCACTTCGTAACAGAATGGCAAAGATATCTGGTGGAATGGGAATGGTTGGTATGATGGGTGGTTTTGGATTTCCTGGTGCCATGCCTCCTGCTCCTAAACCCAAAAAGACTAAAAAGAAGGCTGACTCGGAGCAAGAACAAGAGCAAGAGGCTGAAGCTCGACAAGCTCCTATTCCTATTCTTCCAATGGCTAATCCTAGTTCTCTTACTGGCTTGAATCTTGGATATCCAAAACCGCCTAAAGAACAAAAGAATGAAGAAATGGACAAGGAGAGAGATGTTGGTGGTAATGATACTGATACCGATGATAGTAGTGTAGTTGAAGTGGCTGCTCCAGTGCCTCCTGCTCGTTCAGACTCTTTCCCACATGACGATAATGTACCAGTTGCTCCGGTCAGAAATGTGCCAAGTGTTCCTGCTGCTCATGCTTCAACTCCTGCTTTAGGTACAGAGTCAAGATCAGCTCCAATTCCTCCTACTAGAAACCTTCCTCCTCCTCCAACACCAGGCTCTGCTCCTGTTCCTCCTTCTCGAGATGCTGCTCCTGCTGCACCAGCCTCAACAGCTCCATCTGCAAATAACGATTTGGGAGCCGTCATTGATGCTTACAGAAGCGATTCTGATGAAGATGAAGGATCTGACGGCAATTGGGGTGAAGAAGATACCAAACCAGTTCAACGTGTTGCACATGCAGCATCTACTGCACCTCCAATTCCAACTATTTCTGAAGAAACAAAGTCAAAGACTCAAAAGCTTCCTAGTATCAATACCTCGCCGCTTTTGTCTCATGCTGAGGAGCCACACCAGGCATCTCTTGAACGCACCAAGTCATCAAGATCTAAGCGTGAGTCTTTTGATTTGAGTTCTCCCAAAAAGAGTTTAGATCATGATCAACTTGACGAAAACGATGAAGAAGAAGAAGAAGACGTTCTTACTGATGATGATACCAGAATCGTTGAATCTGAGGATATCAGACGTGCTACTCCAAAGTCTCCTACTCTTGACACTTCTAACCGAAGAACCTCGTATATTGCAGGAAGCGGAAGTATTCCTCCTATTCCGATCTCACCTTTGGTGCACCAGTCAGACGAAAGTCACGCAGCAAGATCTAACCTGCCTCCCCCACCACCTCCTCCCACGGCTGCAGAAACTCCCCAAATTTCCAGCCCTACGGGTAGTAGTCAAATTACTAGCCCTACTGGTCCCCCACCCCCACCTCCTCCAGGCGGGGCTGCTCCTACAGTTCCTATCCAGGCCTTGGCGACCCAAAGTCCAGCTGGGTATACTGCAGAAGAGAGCACTGGGTATGAAGCTGATTTAGACACAGATGAAAATAAAAACTCTATGAGCAGTGTTGGCGGTATCAGTGGTGGTAATGTTGATGGTAGCAGCATGCTACATACTGTTCCGCCAGTTCCTGTACCAGTGTCTAGAACATTGCCTCCAAGTTCAGGTCCAGGATTGGGAAGAAGCACGAGTTTGTCACATAAAGGCTCATCAGGATCACCAAATTTCCGTCGTGGGCATACTCATACACAGTCGTATGCGCAATCACCACGGGCTCCACCACCTCCTCCCCCATCCGCAGCGGCTCCTGCTCCTGGAAGTAGCTCTACTTCTGCTACACCACTAGTCAAGTCTTCGGAACCTGAATCAACTAGCAGATTTGGGTTTAAGCGTGCGTCAACTGATTTGGGTCGTACTGCGTCAAGAAGGGCCTCTCAAGGAATTGTGCCGCAGCAATCACCACAATCACCTTCTGTTTCCAAGCCTGATCAAAGTGCTCAAAGTTCTCAGGAGCTTCCATACACCATTGATTTGAGCAACGAGACAGGCCCTTGGTGGACTAGCAAAGAAGGGGTTCCAAGCTCGCTTTTGCAACGAGCTGCCAGAAATAAAGATGTGTTGTATGAAGTCGAAACTCATGAAATCCAGAAAAGGTCAAACAGGGTCGTTTGTGTGCACGACGTGTATGTCTTGTTTCCAGATTATTCGCAAGAAGTTATTACTGTTGAGTATGATGCTCAGAGATCAAGCGAAGGTGGTGCTGGTACTACTTCTACTGCCACTCCTATCGGTGCCTCTGCTTCTGCTGGCGCTCATGTCTTCAAAAGTAGATTGGAAGCTCCAAATGCGCCTAGTCCTGAAGAGTTGGCATCTGCATATCGAAGATATGGAAAGCCTTTGCTTGACATTATTTCAAAATCCAATGGCCAACTTCCTTCATCATCTACTACTTCTTCTTCAGCTCAAGGCTACGTTTCCAATATCATGAAACAGCTCTCTAACGCTAGCAACAATAGCCGCCCACTTTTACCAGTCGGCAACTCTAGTTTCGGTGCTCTCGTTTACCTCAACAAAAACAACTCGTACGTCCGCCAGTATGACGAAATCAAACCTGGCGACGTTGTGGCCTTCAACTCTGCAAAATTCCAAGGACACAAAGGCGGACTGCACCAAAAGTATAGCACAGAAGCTGGACGTAATGGACTAGTGAATGCTGGTGTTGTGTATGAGTATGATGCTAGTAAACGCAAAATGAAAGTGTACTTGGTTGATGAAGTTTCGGGCTCTGGAGGTAAGATCAAGTCGGAGAGTTTCAGATTGAATGATTTCAAGAGTGGAGATGTGTCGGTGTATAGAGTAGTTGGACGTGATTATGTTGGATGGTGAACAATTAAAGATTAGTCTAATAATAATTTAACATAAATACAAAGCACAAAGTATATATAAATGAAATGAACCTCTTGACCTTTTAAAATATTAAATTTTTTCTTGAAAATTAAAATGTATTTAAAGTATAGTATAGTTAGTTAGTTAATTAATTGAGAGCCGATAATGTGACATTAACCGACTTTCAATCGTTTTTAAAAAAAGAAACTGTATGGAATGTCGGATTATGGATTAGATAAGGAGGGGGAGGAGGGACAACAAGAGGAGAAAAGCAATTACAAAGGAAGTTCAAAAGAAACATTGACATCAATGTCACGGGCGAGCTGAACAACCTTGGAGAACTGGACAACCTTTTCAGCAGCCTCGTCGAGATCAGTAAAAGAGAAAATCTTAAGGCCAGAGTCGTTAATGAGCTTTTGAGCCTGCTCCATGTTAGTACCCTGGAGACGGACAACAAGAGGAAGGTTGAGGTTCATGTTCTTGGTGACGGCAATCAAACCCTTGGCAATGTCGTCGCATCGGACAATACCACCGAAAATGTTGACAAAGATGGCAGAAACCTTGGGGTCAGCAGTAATGAGCTGGAAACCCTTTTCAATGGTCTGAGCAGTAGCACCACCACCGCAGTCCAAAAAGTTGGCTGGGTCACCGCCGTACAACTTGATGATATCCATGGTGGCCATAGCAAGACCGGCACCGTTGACGAGACAGCCAATGGAACCGTCGAGCTTGATAAAGTTAAGACCGTACTTGGCAGCCTCAATCTCATCAGGGTCTTCCTGAGTAAGATCACGGTAGCTCCAGATCTTGTCCTGTCTGAACGAGGCATTGTCGTCGAAACTGAGCTTGGCGTCCATGGCAAGAACCTTATGGTCAACAGTCTCAGAAAGAGGGTTGATTTCAACCTGGGTGGCATCCTGCTCGGTGAAAACCTTGTAAAGGTTCTGAACGGCGACAGCAGCCTCAGGAGTGGCCTGGGTGGAAAATCCAAGGACCTTGGCAATCTTAAGAGCAAGATCGTTGGTGACACCCTCGTGGATATCAATCTTAAAGGTCTTGATGGCATCAGGAGTGTCCTTAGCAACACCCTCAATGTCCATACCACCTTGAGCCGAGGCAACAATGATAGGGGCCTGGGACTGTCTGTCCATAAGAATGGAAATGTAAGCCTCACGACGAACAAACTCACGCTCAACAATGTAGACAGCAGTAACTTCCTTACCAGCGGCGCCGGTCTGCTTGGTGATGAGCTTGTGGTTCAACATCTGTTCAGCGTAAATCTTAGCCTCGACGGGAGAAGAAATGAGCTTGACACCGCCCTTAAGACCGCTGTCGAAAACACCCTTACCACGGCCACCGGTCAAAGCCTGGGCCTTGATGACCATATCCTCAAGGTTCAAGTCTTTGGCAATTTGGTATGCTTCATCAGGAGTGGTGGCAGCAGCACCTCTGGGAACAGGAATGCCGTTTTCCTTGAGGATCTGAGCAGATCTGAACTCGTGAAGAGAAAGGTTTCTGGTTTGGCGGGAAACAGACTGAAAAAAAGGAGTTTGTTAGTGAGGTTGGCCAATTGAGTTTCGGATAGGAATAAAAGTTAAGAATCGAGTTGAAAACTGAGTAGAAAATCAATATCAAACCAATTTTACTCAAAATATACACACCTTGGAAGCGACAGCCAGTCGCTTAGCGAGGAACGAACGAGAAAGCATCTTGTTGATGAATATGAATAAACAAAATACGAGATGTTTTTTGCTTTTTTAGAAAAGAATTCAAAAAAGAGAAAGAATCCAAAAAAAAAAAAATCCAAAAAAATCAAGAAAAGAAAAAAAAAAATTTTTTGGGACGGGTTGGAGCAGCAGCTTTTATATACTTTTTGGTTGTTGGGTTGGTGGGTGTATTTTCGTGTATTTTGTATGTGTGTGTGTGTGTGTGTGTGTGTAGACATACACAAAAACACATCCATACATTACACAGACCAATGAATGGATGGTACGTGAAGGCAGGCACGAAAGATGACAGGCTGGAAAAGGCAACTGCGGTGTGTGGAAAAGAGGGGTAAATACACTCATAACAAGCCGATGAGGGGCCGTTGTGAAACGTGAATATCACGTATCTATTTTGAGTGGGAGAAGTCATGTTATGTTCATGTGACTTTTTCTTGTCAATTATCAGATCAATGTCAATACTCCAATCAGCTTGGATTAGCAGGCGTTTATGAGAATTTATATATAAGCTGAGGGACTTCTCAATATTTCAATGGATTCTACGGGTTACTCTTGATAGCTCTAGTTAGAAATAACTACGATTGATTGAACCAACTATCATGGTTCATTACAAACAACAATATGAAATGAAATGGTGTTGACTATAGAAATTACTTAAACAACCTTCACTTTCCTTAAAGAAACTTTCGCACATGCAACATGAAATACAAAACAAACTGCTCACTTCAAGCTAGTCTAGTTTTGTTTTCATGGTGTGTATTGTATTGAGTTTTAATTCGTTTTGTTTTGTTTTATACTTATTTCTTTTTTTAACTCCCTCTCGCGTTTTTTTTTTTTTTTTTTTTTTTTTTTTGAAGAGAACTAGTTTTGAAATGTCACATATGCATTTATAAACAATAAAATATTGGATACCCAATATCCAAGATAGACTTGTAAAAGACTCTACCCTTCAAAGATACGAAATAGAAAAAAAAGAAGAATTGAAAACAAGCATTAATACCATACACCAAAAACCAACTCTTTCTGTTCTGAACCTTGTCTTTTCATTTGTTTATTTCTTTTTTTCATCTTTTCTTGTTTTATTGTATTTTTAGTATTTCAAGAATTTATCGTACCTTTAATCGCTTTTGTTTAGGCTCTTCTAATGGACTAGGCATACTTGACGAAGATCCGTTTGATCCACTGGTTCCATTCCCTTCATTAGCTCCATTTGCACCATTTACGCCGCTGGGACTACCAGTTTTTGAAGGAGTACTGGTGAGCCCAGAAGCTGTTTGCAATTGTTGTGGTTGGGTATTACCATTGTTGGTAGCACGGGTCTCATTACTATTATTATTACCGTTACTACTAGGTGATTTGTGAGCAGGGGAACATACAGAAGATGGAGTTGCAGAACGGGGGAGAGTACGCGGTGGTAGGGTTGGTGTTGAAACTGACGATGTTGATGGTAGGGGTAGCACTCTATGCGTCAAGTCTGGTGTATTCATACATGACGAGAGACTTGATTGTAGTGATGGTTGCGGCTGAGTCTGCAACTGCTGTTGAGCAGGAGGTTGGGGTTGAGATTGGGTTTGTTCTGTTTGTGTTGGCCGTTGTTGAGATTGAGATTGAGGCGGCTGCTGTTTAGACACATTGAACTCCAACGCCTCAACAGAAGGTGACGGTGCCGCAGAAGATGCTGTAAAAACTGGAGCCAGCGCTTTACTATGATGTTCATGATCTGTTGAAGTATTAACATGGCCATTATGAGTCTTGTCATTTTTTCTATCGTCATCATCATCCGCTGGATTCAAAAGAAGTTGAACACTAGAACTGTGTCGCGAAGTGAGTGCCTTGTTGCCTTCAATGGAGTATGGACCAGATACGGCATTGTTTAAAATGCTAGGAATCAATGTAGAAGATTGTGATGTGGTAGTAGTGGCACTATGGCTGTTGTTGTTATTATTATTATTATCAAAGTGAATTGGTGGAAGCGAAACACTACCAGCACTGAACCCAGATCCGTTTGTTTTACTAGAAGTCGGCGAAGTATTCGAAACAGATGATGACGAAAGGTTATTGTTAGCAATAATGCCAACACCGCTAGCACCAATACCACCTGCATAGCTGGAATTGGAATTACTAGATGCCGAACTGTTATGGCGACTATCAAAACCATTCGTTTCTGGAGGGGTTTCAACAGTACTGAAAGAGTCATGTTGGCCAGAGCTCAAACTGCTTGCTCCTAAATGCAACATTCCACTGCGTGCAGATGGAGGAACCAAAAGCTCGCTTGAAGTATGACGACGCCATTGACCAGTCTCATCACGAAGTTTACTAGAATACGACTCTAATAAATAGGTATTGCTGGTGCTGCTACTACTACTACCACCTACACCGCCATTGCTGTTACTGTTGCTGCCTCCACCACTACTACCAACACTACTAGTACTGCCATTGTGGGTAGGAAGTAAATATGGATTAGAACTTGGAATAGGACTAAGGCCATAAGAAGCTTGTCTCTGACTGTGGTAAACAGAAATTAACGGAAACGATCCAGGACGCTGGTCACGCGACGGAGGCATAAGAGAGTGTTCGCGATGCTGTTGCTGTGGAGAATGAGGAGCACTGGATGGATTATAACTTGGCTGAGAAAGAGGAGGAAGCTGCTGTTGTTGTTGCTGCGAAAAAGGTTGGTGAAGAGGATGGTTTGGCAATCCACCAGGTGCTGATTGGCGGTGCATATGGTATGCTGGGCCAGGCTGAGGATTCGAAGTTGGAATACGAATGTCAGCAGATGATCTGGGTGGTGAAGCGACTGGTGCTGGAGCCAACGGGTCATAAAATACTGAAGCATTACGCTCCTTGGTCGAAGAAAAGGAATACGACGGAAGATGGTGGTGAGGATGTGGAGCATGGTGGTGGTCATCAATCAAAGGCTTAGATAGTGCTGAAATTTTGTGTTGAACGTTTGTGCGAATGCGGTTGAGTTCAAAATTGATTTGCAAGCATTGGGAGTTGGAAGGTAATGTAGATTGTTGTGAATCAGAAAGACCTAAATTTGAGCGCTTAGAAGGAAAGTTTGACGGCGGCGCAAGGGAGTCACGACCAGTTTGAGAATCACGAGCATGCTGAGCAGGCGGTTCCATGTCTTGAAGCTGATTGACAATCCTACTGATTGTGTCGAGAGTTTGCAACATGTCAGACTGGCTTCCACGGTACGAGTCGGTCAAATGGGTATACCGGCTTTGGAGAAGCGAGTTGGACTGCTCGAGGGACCAAACCATACGTTCAAGTGCAGCCATACGCGATTCAACAGATTGATCAGCGGCAGTATCGTGGCTCACAGACATGACACTTTGTGGAGCCTGGACAGGCTGTCCAGCTATGGTATGGCCCAGTGAGGGTGTATAAAAATTGACAGAAGGATGATGGGGTGCCGAAAGGTATCCAGGGTGAGTAGGGGGCAGCGGTGGTGGAACAGGAGGAGGCTGCTGCTGTTGCTGCTGTTGATGACCGGGAGCAGAGTATTCAGCACCGGGCGCTGAGGGTACTGAAAGTGAGACAGATTTAAGCGTGACTGAGTCACGTTGGTTTGAAGAATGTCGCGACGATCTTCGTTTGATACCACGCAGAGCTTCAGTATCGCCTCGTTTGAAGGAGCCGGCACCATGTTTGAACTCCCATTGGGCCTGTTCGAGCGAGCCAGAGCCCGCGTTGGACCCGGACCCAGAGCCGTGGAACGTGTCGTTGACCTTGTGGAAACCATACATGTTGAGTTGGCGAACAAAGGACGAGACATTTGTGTGCTTAAAGTATTGCGAAAGAACTTTGGAAAACTCTTCACCTGGCGAAATAACAAAAGAATCATTTGCTGGAGTCCAAGAAATGAGATGCCGAATGGATTTGTCTTCAAGCATGCTATATATATATAAAAGGAAGAGGAGGAGGAGAATGTTAATTGAGGGCTTTGACGAATGAATGACATACCAACGAAAAAGCTACTTACCTGTAAAGTTTATGGATAAAGGCTGCCTGGTTTACTTTTGTACCGGAATTACCTTGTACTGAGCTAGACCGTGATACCGAGCCCATTCTAGACTCGGGAGTGCCTAAGTCGGCAGGTTTTGCAGTCGCATCTTTCTGCGGCATTGTTACGTGGGTATATATATATATATATATGAATGTGAATGTGAATGTGAATGTGAATGTGAATGTGAGTGTGAGTGTGTGCTGATTGTCAATTGGGAAAACAATTAACTGGTGATTATTGTTTAATTATCAACTGTCAATACCGTCAATTGTTGTAATTATTAGACGATTAGAATGATTAGATTGGGGAATTATAATATATAGTATACTATAATATTAATATAAATATAGAAAATAAATATATGTATTTGTATATCTATGTTTTTTTAGTTTATAAATTTTTTCATAGATGATGTATACACATATATATGTATATGTTATATACACACATGTATATATATAAATATATATGTATGTATGTATGTTTATTTTTCTGGGGGAAAAAAAGGCCTATGTGTGACAAAAGTGGCGGTTGCGACTCTATTTATACTTCCCAAAGGGATGTCCCGTGACCGGGTGTGTCACTTTGTGGGTGTTTCTGTGAAGTTTTTTTTTTTCTGTGTGTGTTGTTGTTGTATGCGTATTTAAAGTTTATTCAAAGTGTATGCCCAGTATATAAAAGTATATAGAACGCCTGGCCTAGTTGAAAAAACGCCCGGAACAAGAGAGTAGCCCGAGGATGCTAATAAAAGCAAAATAGGAGTGCGATACAGGCTTGGTTCTATATGCAACGTATCAACAAAGCATACCTAATACCAAGTATGAATGCCAACTCAAATAGTAACTAAAAGGCTGGAATACGTTGTTGTTGCTGTTGGAAGTATGTTGGCATTCGTGCCGTGAATTGGGTTTTGTAGGCTGTCCAAATGAGCAGGTAAACAAACAAGCTGAACTTCCAAGAAACCATAGACAACTATAGACAACTATAGACCATGTCAATAGACAGTTCCTGATCCAGATTTACTCTAGATATTAATTTAAGAATTCTACAATACCCTTCCTTGACTCTCCAGTCAATCAAAGAAAGAAAAAAAAAAAAAAAACACCAGTCTGGAAGTCAGTTGCACATGGCACGATGCAAGGAGTGGGTGTTTGAGCTCAAAAAAAAAGTATACACAAATGCGGCTTGGAGAAGGCAACAAACAAGTCGCTAAAAGTAGCCGTTTTTGCTCTATTTCTAGCTTTATTTTATGTACTTTTTCTTGGGTTTTTTTTCTATGCACATGTTTGTTTGTTTGTTTGTTCTGGTGCCAGGAGAATGATAATCCATTGGGTGTGTGAATGGGAAATCTGTTAGTGGCAAGAAAACTTGTAATGCAAGGATCGAATACATGAATACATGACTTTTATTATGTTTCTCTTATTTATTTACATTTTTTTGAGTGGACTTGACAAAGAAAAGACTTGTTGATAGAAGGCCGGGTTTTGTATTTGTACATCTGGAAACGTCAAAAGTTGGGTGTGGTACTTGGATTTTACCCAGACGTTGTTAGCGGTGAGTATCAACTATTTAAGAATCACAAGTATAAATGGCTAGTTGAAGAACAAAGAGTATGACCGTTTTTTTTTTTTTTTTTTTTATTGTTATTTTTGCTCTACCACCCACCCCCGTCGGCCTTCTCCTTATTTCTTTTATTTTCTATACTCTGTTCGCATGGTCATAAGGTGTTTCCTTTAATTTATTTATTTGGTTACTTTCATTTATTCTTTAAGCCAAGTCTAGAATTAGGACTCAGTCCTGGACTGTCCAAAATGTTCCCATCCTATAGTTATTGTTTCTTTTCGTTGGCATCTTCGGGAAACGGCGCAACTAAGAAACTGATATTTGATAACGGCCAATCATGACCAAAAGTAAAAGTGATATACTGAAAGTAGAAGCGATTGGCCGAAAGCAAATATATATATATATATATATAGAATCCTCACTCAGATCATATCCCCTCTCAACATGTTCATGCGTCTCTCAATCCATCAACTAAAGAGCTCTCCAGGGCTTTTGATTATTATCAAAAATCATGTTGTTTTTTTTTTCTAGTTATATTTTGATTCCGATTTCAATCTAGTAATCTATAAACTCTCTATTCCCGAGTTTCTGGAAGCTTTAATCACTCGCGCGTCTGCCAAGGCTTGGATATTGAAAGTACAATTATAGATTTAAGAGAACAACAGAAAAAGGCATTGTGTGGTTGACAGTTTGCTGAATATCAAACAGCATGACTTTGATTATTCTTGTTTTGTTCACGTATACTACACAGCCTTTTATAATCGACTTTCACTATCTGTTTGCTCTTTTTTTTTTTTTTTTTTATTCTGGTTTATTATTATTGTTCTTCAAGCCGTTAACGAAACTGTAGTGTATGCCTAGTAACCTATTTGGTTAGTTTAACCTGTCAAAACCTTGTTATTTTTCATATGGGTTTTTCAGAGATTTTTTTCAATCTGCCAATAACTTTGGTATTTCTATGAGTTCTGTGAAATTTAATAATTGTAAACTTTTTGTAAATTTAGAAAATACTACTGGCGGAAATAACTATGGCAGTAAGTATAGCAGCGAATATCAATGATGATTTGCACAATACTCTAAAACAATAACAAAAAAAAAAACTTGCTTTTACGTGGTGCACCTACAAGAGCTTTTAGTTGTTGCGAACGAATGAAAACAAATAAGAACGAATTTGTATCCAACATGTAGAATATATATATAGCTTAGGGAGAGAAAAGAGAAAATAGGCTACGTGGTAGAAGATTCTCCATACCTTTCTAATCTTACGAGTTTGGCTTATACCTTTTCGTTTACAATATTTGTTCATTGAGTATATGTGGTTTTAGGTAAAACCGAGACAACTGTTAATTTTGTTATATTTTCCAGCTTTTTTTATTTTCGTTTTTTAACTGTAATTGTTGTATTTACCGGTTTTTTTTTTTTTTTTTTATTTTGCTGTTGTTGTAATCTTTGGTTTTAGTAACAAAACGATATCGCGCCTTTTCCTCCTTTTTTTTGATTCACCAAGCTGTGTAGCCCGGATATGCTACCTCTAAAACAGATATATTGACTTGAAAAAGACGTGTATTTCTACTAGAATGGTGTAGAGAATCGGATAGTGAGTAAAAGGTATGGACTTTGGAGAAAGTTAGATCATCGCTGTAATTGTAAAAAAAAAAAAATTATTGATTCTATCGTATAAATGACATGAACATGTACTGTTGTTCATTTTCAACTATCTTATCAAACCAAAGTCAACTTATATCGAATAAATGTAACCTTTCTCATTCAAAGACCAAATTGAGAATATCTAACATTTCAGATGACGCGTAGCCTTTGATAACTCAGGGCTTTTGTTCAAATGAGTTGAGCATTCAATGATAATCCATAATATTGAATAGATTTTAGATTGACTGGTACCAGACACAACTATTGGGTTTTTTCAGAATCAATTTATAAACACCAACAACGACAAGATAAGCCAAAGACAGATTTCCGATATTTTCTTATATTGCACGAAAAAGAAAAAAATGAGTGACGATGATTAAAATAGTAACGTAATAAATCATCAACAAAAACGAAAATTAATGGTAAATCCAGATGGCAACAAAAGCGGAGACCACAAACTTCAGAAAGGCGCCGTAGTCTTTGTTTTTTTGTTTTGTTTTGTTTTTTTAAGAATTAAAACCGAGGTTGGATTAATTGAATGCAGTCAGGAATTCAGAAACACGCTTTTATACAAATTATTCTGTTGGAAAAAAAAAAACTAATACGAAAAATGATAGGACCATGTTGAACAAAGTAGAGACGCATGGCGGCAATTTCTGCTTTTCCATGAATTCAAACATATACAGTGCTAAGCCTGTTCAGTTTGTCTGTTTTTTTCTGTAAGCTTTGGTTTTTGAACTTTTGTTTCTCTCTCTGCTTGCGTTTAAAATTCAAAAAAAAAAAAAAAAAAAAAATCAGGGCCTTTTTCAGTGTTGCAACAAACGTGAATTGTAAATAGAATCCATATGAAGAAACAATGGTTGTTTGAACTAGTTCACAAATGTATTGATTTAACTATTTGTTCTGATGCTACAAAGGCCTTTTACCAAAAAAAAAAAAAAAAAAAAAAAAAACTCAAAGAAAATGACATAAAGATATTCAATTAAACTTTTGTTTAATGTCTGAAAATTTTCGTTAATTGTAGTAATTCAACAGTTGGTACTTGGAGAGCATATCAAGACATCTTTTTTATTATTAAACAACAGTGACGATGTTCTAAGGCGCTATCAGAGAACATTTAAACATAGACTCATGAGTGTGGAACAGTACAGATAAATATTAGCATCAAATGGAAGAGAAAAGTACATAAAAGACCCCATTTGGAAACAATTTGAAGATATCGCCAAGTTTTTTTATTTTCTTTTAGACTTTTGTTGAGCTGATTTACAAGTTTGTAACCAAGACTAAAATAAGTAGCATTTCACTTTTTGTTTATTATTCATTCGATTGTATGAAAAAAAAAAAAAAAAAGATTCTGGTACAAGGAGAAAACTATCATATATCTTTTTATTTACCTACAATTTCAGCTTTTATTGTAATAACCTTTTAACAAAAATTCTAGAAGAAAGTAATATAATTTAAAAATGCCTTTGAACAAGTGATCAATCGATGAGAGCAGCTCAACACTAAAGTTTCATACATCACATACGTACTTGTCAAAATCATAAGATTTGAAAAATAATTAGTCACTTTTGTTAAAAGTAAACCATGTAGCTTTTTAAATATTGAAAAAAAAGAGATATGAACACGTATGTTGGAGTTGAAAGCAAGACTTTAAAAGAATACTAAAACTGTTCATTAAAACCTAAGTAAGCAAAACTAAGAATAAAACAACGATCAAAAAAACAAATGAGATTTTAGATGAAAACTTTTGCAAAAATCTTAAAGCAATTGAAATTCAATGAATATTGTTTTTATAAACCAGGATCATCAGAATACAATTGAGGATTGTCAAAAAGCTTGTAGCAGAAATCACAAAAAAAAGCTATATACACACAGCAAACCTGCAATCGTTACAAGTCAAATAAAATAATATACTGTTTTTCAAATAAAGGAAATATTAACTTTCGAAAAAAAAGGCTGCTTTCCTTTCTTTCTTTCACTCTCTAACCATGCGAATTTAACTTCATTTATAGGGTAGTTTTGTTTTGTGTTCCTCTGCAATGGGTTCAATTGGCTTTCTTCTGCATCAGTGTGTCACTCCAATTAAGGTTCACAAATGTGCAACTAAGTGAACAGTTCCAACAATGCAAACAGAATAAATATATTGTAAAAAAAAAAAAAAAAAAAAAAAGAAAACTCCATAAAGTTCTAAAAGCAAAATATTTTTAACTACAGCAAAAGAATAACATGATGGTTTTTAATAGAGAAAAAAAAAAAACCTTTGGCAAATTTTTGAAAAGTGTGCAAAAAGAAAATCTCCCGAGCGTGAGTCGAACACGCGACCTCAAGATGACAGGTTTACCATTACAGTCTTGCGCTCTACCAGCTAAGCTATCGAGAGTAGTTGAAACTCTGTTTCACTGTAAGTATTAATACTACAATAATATAATTAACAAAAACTCAATTTCTTTTGCTGCGTCAGTATAGCCATAGGGTCTATGTTTTGTAGTTCTATAACCCTTGAATAAATTGAATTGCTGCATTTCGTATTATAGTTGTAATGCTTGTTAACTTTTTTATTCATAATCAAATTTGAGTAAATTCTGCAATATTTCAATATTTAATAAAAGGTTAACAGAAGAATTATGGTAAATACCTTTGAAATAATTGAACCAATACATGTTTTCATTTTGAAGTAAGCTCATAAGTGTCCCGGAAACAAATAAAGCTTCAACATAGCTTACAGGAGATATCAATCACCAAGGTTCATATAAAGCACACTTGACTACAAAATTTAGCTAATTAGGGTTGGTTTCGAGCATTTAGGGCCAAACAAAAACGAAATGGAGTCTAATGTAAAAAGAAGAAACCCAGGAAATCATTCTCAAGTCAGCCAGTTTATTAAAGATCTAGACCAAAAGTTTACCAAAAAAAAAAAAATAAAGCCTTCATTGAAAAAGATGTTTGGAAGTGTTTCTATATACATTCTTTACTCATAGTATGGGTTTTCTTGCATTATCAAATCCACTCTCTTAAGCAAATCATCGGGAGGTGTATGTTGTGTATTAACTCTATTGGATATATTTTTAAATAAATGCGATTTTAATATAGTCTTAGGATTTGGTTAGTTTTCTAGTTTAGTAACATCCATTTACATTTATATCTGGTGGAGAAAAAAAAATTAAAGATCTTGGCATATAAATTGGATCGAAACTTGTTTCTCGTTGGAAAATCAAACTAAAAAAAAAAAAAAAAAAAAAAAAGAAAAAAAAAATTTCTTTTGCACGTCAAAGCTTCAAAACGATAGTGTGGGAACAACAATATCACCAAAAGAACGTGGCCTTGAATACTATAAGTTGCTCACTTTTGTTACTTTTAGGTCATATCGCGAAGCATTTGTCAAACAAGATCGCCTCGTCGTGTTTTTTGCCCTTAAGGTTTTAAGAGATGACTTGATTGTCCCATACTTTAAACACAACACAACACACACACACACACACAAAAAAAAAATTAAAACGCTGCTTTAATCAGGTTTATAGTAAAACCCTAGGTATCAAATATAAGTCTTTTTTATTATATTTTTTGTCGGCTTTTGTTAAATTGTTAGTAGAGACTCAATGTTTAATACATTCTGATCACTAATGTTTGAATGCTTGCGCTTGCCGTCTGGTGTTTTCGAGTTTTTCCCATGCCTGTTGTATTCCTGGGGTATGGGTATTCTCAAACAACCATGCAGAATTTCATAAATATTTTTTAAAGATCTAACAACTACAACTTTCAAGCAATAAAAGTATTAGGTGGGTAATATTAAAATTATATCATTACAAAATCAAGTAAAATTAAACATAGGAAAATAAATAAAAGAAAATAATGAAATTAGATAAGAGTGAAAAATAAAATCAATAGAGTGAAAGGCAATGATATCGTGCTTCAGCTTCTATAAGTGTGATGATCTGTGGAGTCATATCTCTGCTTCAATAGCGTTTTCAACATAGACGCTAAGCTTTGGGTTTTCTCTGTTTTGAGCAAAAGCCTCGCCGATTGCACCATCTAAATCTTCTTGATCGCCAATCAAGACCAAATCATCATCCTCGTCTTTAATTCTAAGTATCAAATTGTTGCTGACTGCAGCTAAGACATGGGAGTCTTTGCTAATGGACTTGGACTGAATCTTAACAGCAATGCGTGCTCTCAAATCGTAGAATGAAATGCCAGGTAGAATTCTGATAGCTCTTGTTTCATTTCCACAAAATATTTTAACTTTCACTAGTGTGTCATTGACAACAGCTGAGGAAGCCTTTGGTGAAACAAGAGACCCGTTACTTCCATTCCGATACATGTTTGAAGATTGAATGTCGTTTTTCTTTTCGTTGGCCGATGTGTCGATATTTTCTTGCGGATTTGAGCCAATATCGTTGGTTTTGACAAATAAGCCTAAGCTAGAATAATTTCCGGGTATGTGACTCGTGCTGGGTTTGCGAACAGTGTGGCTGTTGGCCAGGTATGGGCTACTGGTGCTATGACTTTTAGCCCTTGTGGTACCTATATTGTTACGCCCTCCATTCAATGGGCTACCAAGACTAGCAGATCTACCAAAGTTTTCGGAATACGACTTTTGTTGTGGGGGCATAGAGTTGGTGAGGTTTGGCTGGCTTAGATTTGTTGAAACTGGCTTCGAGCAATTTGTATTCACAACTAGTTTTTGAGTATTCTCAACAACTGCAGAATAGGAATCATCATTTGTAGTTTTGTCATACTTGTTCATGTGAGAATTAAATGGCTGGTTTGAGTTCAAATTGTTACTTGGTAATAAGAGATCTGGGGAAATTGGGGGAGTTGGGATACTGTGTGTAGTGGATACCTTGTCTTGAGACTTCATAACCTCTTCATGTCGTGCGGCGATAGTATTATTTACCAAAGCTTGTGGCAATGAAGAGTGGAGAAAACTGATTTTGCTGGTACTTTGCTGCTTACTATGTGCTGAATCAAAGCTATTGCTGGGTGATGTATTGGAAATTGGTGTTTTAGAGGCCCCGAAATACATCATTTCGCCCAATGACTTGTTGTTTAGAATAGAACGCACTTTAATCTCAGTAAGCCGAAATAGGGAACCCTGTGGGACGGAAAATAAAGAATATGATATTTCTTTCGGACCAGACGCGGGTGCTGCTTTTTCAAACATTTGTGCAGATACAGAAGGTATTGACTGTGTAGGGCTAAACATAGGTAACTTCTTTGGTGGATCCACGACACTGAACCGCTGATTCAAGGTATCCAAAGAGCCGGGAAGTTTTAGAAGATTGTCATTTTCGGTTTCAGGTACTTGTTGTTGCAAATCTGTTAATTCAATGAAATGTGCTAAAGATTCGTCAATAATGTCATGCTCAGGAATATATTTCTTTTCTTTTGCCGCAAAGCCCAAGTCAAAGATTCCTGTTGCAAGTTCTCCAGAATAAATGTATGAAAGAGCGCGATTATAAACAATTTCGCAAGAATAAAGCTTATAGTCCAGTCCAAGTTGCTGATAATTGACTACACTATTACCGCGTAGAAGTTTGAGTGCAGTATTGAACGAGGTAGCTGCTTTTGCATATGAGCCTGATAAGAAACGTGAAACACCGATTTGAAAGTGGGAAATAGCCATGTAGCTGTCGTATGTTGTAGCCTTTTTGAAATGTGAAATAGCCATTGAGTAGTCTCCAAGGATTGCGTAAATCGATGCAATGTTGTATAAGATTTTGGAATTTGTAGGCGTGATTTGATTAAATAGTTCAATAGCTTCTTCTGGTTTGTTGGTGTCAAAAAGCCCTAAAGCCTTCAGCCACTTATTGACGCTATTGGATTTCAAAGGATTGGGTTTCGTTTTGTTAAAGTCTGAGGTCACTCGTGGTATTGGCCGGCTGATGTTCATAGTCATAATTGTGATAGTGTTTAAAGGAGCTTATGATAATTTCACGATGAGGTTGTTGAGTGAATTAATGGATTTCAGGCCAACAACTGACACTTTGGAAAGATACTATCAACGTTTTGAGACTTGAAAATACAAAGGTAAGAAAAAGCAAGTAAATTTTGAAAAAAAATGTAATTAGTCTCTAGGTGGAAAACAGAGTAGATTTATATAAAATAAGCCATGCATACGAGACATGGGTTAAATTTTTTGAAACCTGAACATGGTTATATACATCATGTCTTGGGTTGCAACAAGCTTAACCAAAAAGAAAGAAACACATTATTTATTCAGCGACACACAATTGATTAGTAAATCAAAAACCTGTTTTGTTTTTGTTTTTTTGCATTTTTCTTACGATGATCCAAGTTTTATTTTACTTGTTTTTCCATTGTACTGGGCTTGTTTCCAGATAGTCAAAACGATACATCAACAAACCCACTCAAGACGAAAGTTTATTTTTACACTCGTGAGCCAGTTGTAGATACACGGCTTTAGTATTTGATCTTTCAAAATGAAGCAGGAACAAGAATAAAAACAAGGTATAGGGTCTATCTGAATTATCAATCAAGGACATATATCTCGCCATCTTTAAATAAGACTATAGCACAAATCATACAAGTATTTTCAAGTGTTGGATTTTTATACATACAGTTTAGACTTTGATGCTAATGCACCTCGCCAAAACGGCTTTACCTGTCAATCGCCATCTTAATCATTATAATTATTAGAAATGAAATCGAACTAAATGTTTCAACGGCTTTAATAATATAAATGCAAATTTTCAATGAACAGCAAATATACTTTAAGTGCATTTCTTCTTTATATTAGGTTTCAGCTTCGGGTGAACACATATAAATAGCATATTAACCATTTGTTTTTATTTGAACGGACAACTTCATTTCAACCATTTGTTGCAAATACTGCATTTTTACCTTAGTCTCGGATCCCTTTTTAAAACTATAAGTTCAGTCAACTTATTATGTAAACTTATGACTTTCTCTTATATATATTCACTGCCCTGCTCGCTTAAAACGAGCAAACCTAGCTCATGTTCATTATTAACAGGAAATTATTTGCAAAATAATCATTTGATGTCAAATGGCAAGTCTGTTAGACTTGTGTTATCTCAATTAAGTTTTTGCGAAACATGGTTAAGGGCTTGAATGTTTGTAGAACCGTATTGGCATACTCTAAGACTTGTGAGACCTAAACTTCAGCTTTTTTTTTTTTTTTTTTACAAGCAGCCTGATTTTTAAATTATAGCGCAAAAGTATCATGGATGACAGGGTTTGTTGTCTATCGATCAGATGGTGGTTGTCTTGTCTACAACTTTTCAGTTTCAAACTAATCTCGTGCCTGTCCAATTTTAGTGGAGAAAAGTATGGCTGAGTAACTGACACAAAATAAATAATTAACACGGCAAAGGCGTGGGCATTCTTTAGTTGTAAATTCTTGTTCCAAAAATTTTGAAATTTAAAGATTTGAAAACAGAGGTGAAATTAAATAGAAGTAAGATGGTCATTATATCAATCATGAAGGGATTTGGGTACACAATTACGCACTTTTATCAAATATCTAGTCAAGAATATTTGTGGGTTTTGAGGTATTATCCATGCATTTTGATAGCTCAATCAAAGAACTTTGATTTGATAGTATTCAATAGTATTTACATGTATTACCAAGTTATAATTCAGTAAGGTAATCAGGTAGATGAATATATAGACCTGAAATATCTTAGTTATGTTGGAGAAACCTCTAGTGGTCCAAACAGCAATCCCAAAATCAAATTGCCTATGAAAGAAGTAATAAATTATATAAGGAAAAGGAAAAAGCTCTTTCTAAAAAAGTAATAAAGATCGCAAGTATTGATTTATATAAACCAGATCTATTCTGACAATCAAACTGTATAGAAGTGCAAAAAAGATCAAAGAGCCATTGTTTTTTGGTAATGGTATCGACTGCTATATCAGGATCAAAAAAAATCTCAGCATGCATCTTTCAAATTTCGGGTTTTGAATCGTTTCTAGGTTTATGTATTTCACTAGATAAAAGCCTGGCATTGTCTCTATTTCAAAATAAATTGTAAATTGGGTACGGTTGACGTTTTGATGTTGATGTGCATCTGATCTATGAATATATGAAGAATAACAATCTGAACATGCTTTATAGAATCTAGGAATGTTTGACAAAACATTTGTGTAAATATAAGAAATTTCAATTATGACCTAGGTAGAACGTTGCTAACGATCGAGTTATTATATTTTATAATGAGCCCAATACCAAGTCAACTTTAAAAAGTTACTCGGCTCACATTAATGGGCATGCTCAATACTTAACACACCTTCCACCAGTTGGCAAGGCTGAATCTGAGGTTTAGGGTTTTATGCCACACCCAACACCACCAAATGCCAACGTTAATTTACAATATCTCAAAACAACTGTTTGAATTTTTCACAATTTCCGTCATTTGCCATCAACAATGTCTCAACTTTTCTCGACTGCACGATCAGAAACTCTTTGTATGTGGCTTTTATCAATATTTGATGTGCTATTTCATTAATCTAACTGAATTATTTAGTCCTGAATGGTGAAAAGATTAGTGGCGACGACATTCGAAATCAGAATGGTGAGTAATGATTAACAGCTTCATTGATCCTCTTTTTCAATTCAATTCTAACAGATCCATTTGGATTTTTTTGTTTTCAGTTCTTGCGTGTCAAGCTATTTCTAATGTCTTAAAGTCTTCTCTTGGTCCTGTCGGTTTGGACAAGATGCTTGTTGACGACATTGGTGTAAGTGCTATTTTATTATTATTATTATTATTAAGTTTATATTGACCTAACACTTCTACAAATAGGATGTCACTGTTACCAATGATGGTGCTACTATCCTCAATCTTTTGGATGTTGAACATCCTGCTGGCAAAATCTTGGTCGAGCTGGCTCAGCAGCAAGATAGAGAAGTTGGTGATGGTACAACTTCTGTTGTCATTATCGCCAGTGAGCTTCTTAAGAGAGCCAATGAGCTTGTTAAAAACAAGATCCACCCTACTACTATTATTTCCGGCTATAGACTTGCTTTACGCGAGGCCACTAGATTCATTAGCGATACTTTGAGTATGTCTGTCGAAAGTTTAGGAAAGGATACTTTGGTCAACATTGCAAAGACTAGTATGTCCAGTAAGATCATTGGCCCCGATAGCGAATTCTTTTCTCAAATGGTTGTTGATGCCATGCTTGCTGTCAAGACAACAAATACCCGTGGTGAAACTAAATACCCTGTGAAGGCTGTTAATGTACTCAAGGCTCATGGAAAGTCTGCTCTTGAATCTGTTTTGGTTAAGGGATATGCTCTCAACTGTACAGTTGCTGCTCAGGCTATGAAGAAGCGTATCACTGGTGCCAAAATTGCTATTCTCGATATGAACCTTCAAAAAGCTAGAATGCCCATGGGTGTCAACATCACAATTGAAGATCCTGAACAATTGGAAGCTATCAGAAAGCGTGAGTTTGATATTATTGTCGAACGTATCAACAAAATCATAGATGCTGGTGCCAACGTTGTTCTCACAACAAAGGGTATTGATGATTTGTGTCTCAAGTTGTTTGTTGAGAATGGTGTTATGGCTGTCAGAAGATGTCTCAAGGAAGATTTACGAAGAATTGCACGTGCTACTGGTGCTACCATGGTTTCCACTCTTTCTAACTTGGAAGGTGACGAAGTTTTTGAGTCTTCATACTTGGGAAATGCTGAAGAGGTTGTTCAGGAGCGTGTTTCAGACGATGAGTTAATTCTTGTTAAGGGAACTAAGGTTCACTCTTCCAGCTCTATCATTCTCCGTGGATCCAACGACTACCAGCTCGACGAGATGGAGAGATCCATACACGATTCTCTTTCAGTTGTCAAGCGAACATTGGAAAGCGGTTTCGTTGTCCCTGGCGGTGGTGCTGTTGAGTCATCTCTTAATATTTACCTTGAGAACTTTGCTACATCAGTCGGTTCTCGAGAGCAATTAGCTATTGCTGAATTTGCCAATGCCTTATTAATTATTCCCAAGACTTTGGCTGTCAACGCTGCTAAAGACGCGTCTGATCTTGTTTCAAAACTCCGTGCTTATCACGCCGCCAGTCAAAACGCTGCACAAACTGATATCAAAAAACGAGGCTACAAAAACTACGGTCTTGATCTCATTCGTGGAAAAGTCATTGATGAGGTCAGGGCAGGTGTTCTTGAACCCACTGTTTCCAAGATTAAGTCATTGAAGTCTGCTCTTGAAGCCTGTGTTGCTATTCTTCGTATTGACACTATGATCAAGGTCATGCCTGATCCTCCTAAGGAAGATCCCCATGGTCATTAATGTTTTGAGTTATATTTTAATACATCTTTTAATAGTAAAAATAAAAATCATTGTGTAAATAAAAATTAATTAGTGAATTTTGAATGTTTAGGGTTTTTTTTTTTTTTTTTTTTGGTTGTTTTTTAAGGTTTCACAAAATGTGCTCGAAGTCGATTTTTAACATGTCAACCTAGTTACAATCAATGGATGTCAATTATTAAATCAGCAACAAACTAAAAATCCAGGCCAAAAGGAACTTTTTTTCTTTGGTTTTTATCACAAATACGCTCATGTTTTTATATATTAATTAAAGATCTTAGTACTAAATGTCATATTCAACAATCACCAAATACTACGACGCCCAGCTTAAGAGCTATTATCCTCTTGATTTCACGCCGCCACTAGTTGCGCTTTACAAAACACTTTCATTTAAATCCAATTGGAATCATGTACTCCCATTCGCATGGTCTTTTCTTTCTACATCATCTGATTTGGGTTTTGATTCTAATGGTGTCTTGAAAGAACTGTTTGCTTCTAACGAGCGCAAAAAGTTAAAAAGAGAAAGCGGTGAAGAAGATGGTGGGATCATGATTAAAAAAGAGGAGAATTTGATAAAAGCTGAACGACCAAATAGTGTTTCAGGTGCTCTTACGCTTTATGAAAGTGATAAACTAGAGAGGTTTAGCTTGGGAAGATGGGAAAGCGTAATTGCTAAAACAAGTGAGTTTTGGGTGGACAGAAATATGCAAACAGTTGTTACAAGAATTCCAAGCAAAACAAATCTGGTTATTATCAGTGATGAGGAAGTGGCAAGGATCAAGACTCAAGAATCAAACGAAGGCGCCAAACGATTCAAAGATCTAGTAACACAGTTGAAAAAATGTGTGAGCCCGCAGCTGATTATTGAAGATGTGAGTTCAAAGCAACCAATTTTGGAAACTAATGATGAAAATGATTCTGAATACAGCAAAAGTGCCATTCTCAACATAAAAGTTGAAGCTCAGAAAAGTAAACCGCTTACGCCGAAAATCAGTTTGAAATGCTCAAAGAGAGAACCCTCATATGAAGAATCAAAAAGCAATGTGCCAAATTCTGTAGATGCTCAACTCAACCACAAGAAACGGAAGTTGTCTGATTTTAAATCTGAAAGCAACAAGAAGCATTTCAAGTTCCTAGAATTGAACTTGACTACACCAATGACACCCAAGAAAAGAAAGTCTTTGAAAACCCTCAAAGACAACGTGCAGCTTGCTTCTGAAGAAAGTGAAAACGAGTTTTGGAAAATCCCCCCACCCCCAGAAATTTCCACTCCTGTTTACAAGCTATTTTCAGATGAAGATTTGCCAAAATTTTTGCTCAATACACCCTCAGTAAAAAGGGAGTTGCTTGAGTCTCCTACAGGTTCCAAATCTCTGGATGAGATTAATATGCCAGAGTCTGTGGGCATGATGTCGTCTAACAGCGAGACACCTTTTAATGCAAATCCATCTCCTGTCGCTAGCAAAACATCAAAAAGAGGGAGCAGCAGAAAGGCCAAATCTTTGGCTTTAAAGATTTGGCATTTTCACAACTGGCTTAACGAGGCTCTTATAAAGTCCCATTATAACAACCTTACATACGGTAACAGCAAGGAGCAGGTGAATTGCAATTACAAAAACCTAGTGATTCATTTAGCAAAAGGTCCTTCAGGGCTATTGGAATTTGCAGGCGGGTTGGAGCCTACCTCATTTGCTTTTAATGACTGGCTAGTGAAAGATACAAAAAAAATCAGGCTCAAAATGACAAAGCTTGCCCAACACAATGCCATTATTTTTGCAAAAAGGGATAAACAAAATAGAGCAGAAGAATATCAAGGTCCTTATTATTGTATCGGCGTTTATAGACAACACGAAAATATATCCGTGACCTTGAGCACCTCTGCTACTAACGACAGTCCGTTACACACCATCAACACATTTGTGTTGTCAAATGTTCCAACTGCTGATGTGAGCTTTGATGAAGAAAACGGAGATTTGAAAGAAATTTTGAATCTTCAATATATGTTCAGCTGTTTGCCAGAATTTGCAGCAGCAAAGATAGGATTGATGCTCAGTTTGGCGTGCCGAAGTGCTTTAAAAGTTTGATTTTTTTTGGCTTCCTTGATTTTTGTTAATCGTTACAACTGACTACAGAGGTCGATTGTTTTTATTATATTTATTTTTTTTTTAGTTTTAGTAGGGTAAACTGATAAACAAATATCTAGCCGCGTCGCGCTTATCCTCAAGATTTATTATCACTATTTTTTTTTCTACAGCCAAGAAATTTCTTTTTTGTTACTGGTTTTTACTCTCGAAATATATTATAAAGCAATTGATTTGAGAAATTCAAGATAAAATGTTGATTTTCAATCAATTCCTTTTGGTGATCTCACCATTCATCATTTTCATTTTGATTGTTGATTTCTTGATGAGCAGATATACCAAATCGATAAATGTGGATAAGATGAACCAAAAGGCCAAGCTCAGGGAAGGTGGTAAGAAAGAAGATGTTCCTCCGATCCTGCTCAACAATGCCAAGAGTTCAGTCAAACCAGATGGCAGCATAGTTTTTCAGGATGCTGAAGGCAAATCAGTTAACGAAGAAAGTGAGGAAGATATTCGATACATTGTGACTGGAAGTTCTGGATTTATTGGATCATGGATATCAAGGTTTTTGATTTTTAGGGGTGCAACCAAATTACCAAATGTTAGTGTCTCGGGATTTGATATCTGCCGTTCTCCACAAGACTTGATCAAACACGGCGTCAATTTTCAAAAAATTGATTTGTTAAACAAAGATGAACTGAAAAACGCAGTAAAGACAGCTGTATTGGATCAAACTCACCCCGCTAAGAAAGTTCGAAAAACCAGAGTTGTGATTTTTCATTGTGCTGCAATTCAGAGACATTACCTTTCTGAAAGATGGTACGATCGAAGAGCAGCAGATATGAACGTGAAGATGGCAGAAAACTTGGTAGACGTTGTTGAGTATTTGGCAAACGAGCTGGATGAACAAGATCTTGGACAAAAGGATTTGAAATCTTCAATCAGTGTGATCAACATTTCTGACGCACAAATGGATTTCGAAGCACCCAACTGGTGGAACATCTTCAATTACGGAAAATGGAAAGACACATATCGACGAACCAAGGGTGGATCTCAAAAACGAGCATATATGTCTTCTTACGCCCGCTCGTGTGCTGAAGCTGAGCAAGTCATTCTTTCTGTCAAAACTTTTCAACAACGTGCAAGCTCTGATGAGGAGAAAACTAGTGTGTTCACTACATCACTCAGAGTACAAGGAATTGTCACAGGCTTTTACAATGACTCTGTGCTGAGTCCAGGCCTTAAATACGGTGCTATGATTGATCATGCCTGGTCAGTTCCAGCCAGTTTTATTCATGTAGATGATGTGTGTCGAGCAGCATTTTTGGCTGAAAACGCGATAGAAATAGCGGCAGCAAGCTCTGAATCTTCAAAACAAGGCAACGATGAGCCATTGAAAACCCAAATCTCCAACTGTAGCAGCTTTCTTGTTTCAAACGGGCAAATGTTGCATTTTGGTGACTCTTTTCTTTCAAAGGTCGTTGCGGCTACTGACAATCAATTCCGCGACATTCGAATTTTCCCAGTTTTGGTTTTGTTACTGAGCTATTTCTGTGCTGCGACTACTATCGTGTCTGGGGGAGGCTCAAACGGGTCCCAGTCCAAGTGGCGACGAAGAGATTCGTCTATATTTTCTGGGTACTGGTGGACACTTACAAGACAGAGATTTGATACAGTGCAAACAGTCCAAGTTCCGGATATTGCAGAAATGCGCAAAACTGAGAAAGCCATTGGATTCAAAGCAGAGGTTTCTGCTCAAACTGCAGTTGACAATTTGGTTAGCGATTACTTAAAGTATAGAAAATAGTTTTAAAGTTGGAGCCTAGAGGCTAGAGGCTAGATGAGTTTATAACAGGCAAATGAGCATATTTTTTTTCTTCTTTCAGCATGTGATATTTTGTATGTGTCTAACTACGATTGGTTTTGTTCATGACTTACAGTGTCTAATTAAGTATATACTGTTCATTGAAACTATATAACTGGGTTTCAATGTTTTTGGTTTCTTTTTTTCAGTTTTGGAAACGCTGAATACGACAGGCATTAAAATGAGCGCATATTAGCGTTTCACACACATATTGTGCTATATAGATAATCCTTGGCCCACCACTTTTTTTTCACTTTGTATACACACTCTACTAAACCTTTCACTGTCTAAGCCTTTTTTTATTTATTTATTTTTTGTTTTCTACAACACAACTACTATCAATTTCAAAAAAAAACATTTACAATGCCTGATCACAAGTACGAATTGAACGTTGCCATGTCTTGCGGTGGTATGTATTTTTTATTTTTTCACGTTTGAAATACACAATTTGGTTTACTAAGGTTATTATTGGATTCGGATCAGCTACACTTTTGCCAGTCAGTGTTTTTTTTTTTGTGTATTACTAAAAAAGTACACGAAACCAACGAAAGAATTTGACCTTTTTTTCAAAATACATCATTTCCTAACACACGCTTTTTTTTGTACAATATAGGCTGCTCTGGAGCTGTCACTCGCACTTTGAACAGACTTGAAGGTGTCAAGGATGTTGAGGCTGATCTTGATACCCAGATAGTTACCGTCACTACTACACCAGAAGTCACACTTGACACTGTTCTTGCAGCCGTGAAAAAGACTGGCAAGGAAATCAGAGACTTTAAAACCTTGTGTTAAACCGATGGATTCTTCAATTGTCTTGAAAAAGAATAGCCATTATATTTGTGAATTTAATATACATTATTTTCGTCTATATATATACATATATATTATACAGCCCTTATTGAGCATTAATTAAGTATTAGTTTCGTTCTTCCATCTATTCATTGTCTTGCTGTTTTTCTTCTTTTTCCTTCCTATCAATCTTTTGTTTACTTGACTTTAATCGGTTCCAAAATCCATCTTGGCAGCCCAATCTTTCAAAGGACTAAAAATACGTTCCTTGATACTGTCGCCTTCACCAGCAGCAACTCGCAAAACTAGCTCATTAAGTTCGGCACGACCCAGTATATCAACATGCTCAGCAGTTTTGGCACCGCCACGGATATCAAAGTTATCAGGCTCATGTGCCATTTCCACAATCTTGACATCGATATTACCTGGATTGAACTTGGATCCAAGCTCTTTCCATTTGTGACACATGGTATGTGTAATGAGTGACACAGTGCCGTCTCCTTCTCCCATAGTAACAGAATCAGCATCGTCAGTAGCAATTGAAACGTTCAAGTTGATGAGGTTTTTGTATTCTTCTTCTTTGTAGGAATAACTGCGTTCAGTTGGCTTACCCACACCGTAAAAGCAGTACATCTTCATATTGGGTGCATTAGGCAAAGCCACTTCCAAAGGATTTGTCCATTTGATTGGATTCTTTTCATTTTCCTTAAGCTCTTTGCGGGATTTAGCAAGGCCGTAGGAGTAAGATTCCTTTGTTTTTCTAACAAAGTTGCGATCAGTTTGACCCAAGAGGTATTCAATAGAGTCAGGAACTGTAAGGTTTCTGTTTGACAAGCTCGATTTGGGATTTTTGAATCTAATAAAATTGCCAAACGAAATGTTTTGGTGAGCATAGTCATCAGGAGCACTTTCAAGGTCACCCCAAACAGTCGTTCCACCTTTGGGTAACATACTTGCAAGTCCGCCAAAAGATCTCAAGAGATCAGCGCGTTCACGTCTAGAAAAGAACTTTTCCAAGCCATAAACAGCCATTGCGTTCAATTGCACGGTATCCTTCATTTCGCCAGAAAGTAAAGCAACAATAGCTTTTGGAGTTCCGAGGGTAGATCCCGCAATATCAATAAATGCCTCAATATGTTCATTAACCCAGGAAGGACCTCCATTTCCAAATCCTTCGCCCATGGCTTCAGCCCATTTCAAAAAGTAAAACACAACCTGGGATCCCATAGAATGACTAGCAATAACAGTCTTTTTGCCAGTTGATTTTAATCGGTCTTCAATGGTCATCTTCAACTGACTGTAGTATCTGTCTCTAATTTCCAAGTGTTGGTATGCCAAACGCCAGTCATACGACGCAACCTGCATGTTTCCAGAATCATAGCCAATTGCAGCCAAGTTTTCCAAAATACGGCCCCAAATCCAATACCCAGTAACAAAAAAATCAGCCGAATCAAGTCCTTGTGCAGCACGAATTTTGAAATTGGGAGGATCTAATCCAGTTTCATTGTCAAGCATGAGATTTTGAAGCCAACAATTTTTGTCGAGAAGCATTGCTCGTAGCATGTGCCATGAGCCCCAAAGGCGTTTTCTAAAGTAAGATTTTGGTGAGCATTCAGGCGTTCCTTCTAAAGACCAAGATTCTAAGCCTGTGGAAATAACGCCAGGAACCATAATTACCGGGTGTAAAGGTTTTATGCTTTCTTTTTCTTTAAGTTGCATTCCGACTTGGAAAGGATCAGACAAGTCATCGTGTTTCTTTTCCAAGTTGCTGGCTTCTCTAACAATTCCAATTGGCATTTTTCCTTTAAAATCGTCAAACAGGTCGCTAATTGACAAATCTTGCAAGATATCAAGTGAGAGCCCGATATCTTGGGAACTGGCAGTGAAGTAGCCAGCAAACGCCAAACCGATAAAGGCGCCAAGCAAGAAAATGAACTTTCGGGTCTTCCAAAAATGTAGTATCCGAGCCATGATAGTAGACCCGCCGCCAGGCGTTGACTTTGAAATTGATTTTTTCCGAAGTCGGCGCTTAATAGAAGCGTTGGCAGCAGATGTCGTAGAAGAATGACTATCTCTGGAACTCATGCGCTTTCGCTCTTCATCAGCACGCGCCGCCATTTCGTCCAAAAAGGCATCGTCAATGTTATCATCCTTGGCTCCGTCAGTAGTAGTATTGGTATGAGTGGTTACTTTGGTATGTTTAGATGCAGACGAATTCTTGCGGTGGCGGTTCTTTGTTGTAGACTTGGTATTACCAGACGAAGAAGAAGTCGTAGCGTTTGAGCCACGACGCTTGACTGTCTTGGTGACAATTGGCATTATTGTGCTATATTGTTGTGGTGGTAAGTTTTAGTGTTTTAGTCTTTTTAAAAAAAAAAATCAAAATCAAAATGTTTGTGACAGCTGGTTGTGTGAAAAAGAAATAAAAAAAAAATAGAATTAGGAATGTGCACATGTAAAAAAGTAAGACGTTTTTGAAAGATTTTCGAAACACGTTGAAAAAAACAAAGAAATGGGTAACTAGCAACCATACGCATATACACGCACACTGTGCAAGGATATCAATAGGCATAGGGTGAAAAATTATCTGAAAAAAGCAACTAAGAGAAACAGGATATTTAACAGAAAATGACAAAAAGGGAAACAGATGCAGGTGTTGGTTCTAGTCGGATTGATTGAATTTCATTCGCTTTGAAACTTTTGACAAATGTTTTCTCATAGCTTTTGCCAAATTTGGCTGACTGAAAAAAAAAAAAAAAAAAAGCCGTTATTAGTCGTTGCTTGTGAACGCGATAAATATATTGCCCTTGCAGAGATTGTACCAAAATGGATTGAGGGGGAATTTCCGATAAGCTTTATTAAAGCATAGTTAACGGTACTCCTCATCTCTCTTTAAAACCATCAAACCTTCGTCTACAGACTTGGAACCCAATAACTCTAAGTCTGAAAACATGAATGTTTTTCAGTTATGCTTAATTGAGCTTAAAATGAATGAAAAACATTTTCCCCTTCCTAACAGTTTTTGGATTTTCACTGAAATGATTTACATTTGTTTGAAGTTTCTTTATTTTTTTAATCATCTAAAAGCTACCTTGGGAATATAAAAAGCAAAAAGCCATTAATCAAAAATCAATTTCACCATTTTCATCCTCAACTTTCCTTTTCGTTTACGGTCTTTTGTGGTTGTAATTAACCAATAGGTGTCTTGACACCAAGATAACAGAAACTAAACCTTTAAAATTCTTTCCTTTTTCTCAAAAACGCACTCACTTTTGTCCTCGTCTAGTTCGACTTCTTTTGCTTCCATACGACTGTCCAGCTGCTCTGCCAGAATTCTCATTTTCAAGTTCTCTTCTTTTCTTGGATACAGGAATGTTGCAAGGAGTAACAAGGTACCGAGTTGTAAAAATACTAAGCTCTTCGTCCAGCTCCAAATCTTCCTTGGCTGGTGTTTGAGGAGCACTATTGTTGTTGTTGTTGTTGTTGCTACTGCTGTTATTATTGCTATTGAGTTTGTTACTGTTGCCCATGGGTATAACTGGTGAAGGCTTTGAATTTTTGCCAGAGTCTGTAGACTTCGAGTTACCAGATATTGGTATTCCAGGCTTGAGAAACTCGGCAGTTCCGCGACGGGAAAGAGAACGTCGACTTGGGTAATTGTTCTCCTTTCCTGCTAAACAGTTGAACTTAGTGTGAGAAGCCATTATTGATGTCAATTCATCTTTGGGTGTTGACGAGGCCACCTGGAAAGTTTTCTGTATCTGTTTTTTCTTAGCAATGAATAATTGCAAATATAATATAGTTAGTATCTGTGAAAAAAAACTGTCGTAGAGTATATCAAACTTACCTCATTATTGAGCTCTTGAATCTGATTTTGCAACGCCGAAACTTCTCTATCCTTAGCTTGAATAGATTCTTTTGTTTGCTTGATAGCTTGTTCTTTTTCAGCCAATGCCAAATCTCTACTAGCAACGTATGATTTAAGAATCGCAACTTCTGCCTTCAATTCAACTTCATTGGCTAATCGTTTGTCTTTAGCTACTATTTCTTCCCTCTGAATATCGATAAAAGTAAAATGAATCAAAAAATTAGTCAACAATTCAACCAACCTTTTTTTTTTTTCTTCATACCATATTTTCAAGCTTTTTGCCAAGGGCTTCATTTATCTTTTTCAAGGACTTGATTTCTTCGGATAATTCATGTTCACGAGCTTTAGCAGATTTCGCAATGTTGTTTTTTTCCATTTCAAACTCAAGATACAGTTTCTTTTCTCGCTGCTGAAACATCTTAGTGGAATCATCCTAAATAAATAAAAAAGCAACAACGATAAATGTTAGTTCAGTTTGATAGTTTTGTGTTTGATAGTTTATCTTATTACCTTTTTCTTTGCGTCTTTCAGGTCTTTGACGGTAATATCAAGTTCTTTGACCATTTCCTTTGCAGTTTTTATTTGAGTCTAGTTTGATTGTATTTTTATTTAGTTAGCGTTGTTCAAAAAAAATGCAATATAAGAAAACATCATGAATTCAAATTCTTACCAAATTATTTTCATTAGTTAGTCTCAATTCAATACAAGCTTTTTCCAATTCATCCTTTTCTTTCACTGTTGCATTGAATTTATCAATAGCGTTTTGTTCTTTTCGAATTGCTTCCTCAAGGTTTTTTGAAAGTATTTGTTGTTGCTCATTAATTCTTGCTTCATTGATTGATGCAATTTCTTTAGTCACAAGCTTCGTACTTTCCTCTAGAACACTTTTCAATGTGTTTTGAATAGGCTCCAAATCAACTTTGCTTTCAAGAGCAACCTTCTCAAGCATTTGGATCACGTCTAAGGATGATCTTTGAAGGCTGGCAGAAATGTCTTGGTTGAATTTGTCAAGCTTGTTATCCATTGTTTCTTGAGCCTTTGCGGACAATTCAAGTAATTGCCTATTTGTTTGTTAGTTCTAGTCTCGTAGAGTTGTCTAATTTTAATGTCTGATTTTAAAATTATACTTGACGTTGTCGAAAGAAGCTTCATAATTGACAAGAGATTGTTGCTGAGTGGTATCGAGTTTGAGTAACGACCTAAATAAACTCATGGTTAGCACAAGTTCATGTGATGAGTATTAAATACAAATATTTTTCTTACTCTGAGATTGGCTTCAAAAAGTCTTCGAATGTACGGCCAAAGGAAGAGCTTGTAGAATCTAACTTTTCAAAAAGTTTTTCTTTATAAGTATTAATCTCTTCTCTCAAGTGCTGTACCATTTCCTTCTCGCTGGCCAATTGAGCTTTCATCACCTCTTGATCTTTTTCATTGCTTTGGACTAAAAAAATAAAAATGGTTAGTAATGTATGAATTTTGTCATTTTTCAATTAACTTACTTTGAACCTGAGTCACTTTTACTTGACTCAAATTGATTGCAATTGTGTTTCTTTGGTCTTGCAAAGATTTGTAGTCTGCCCCTATCTTTTCAATGGCCTCAGTAATTGAAGTCCCATTCAACTTGAGGTTAGCCATTTTTGTTTCCAACTCTTTGTTTTCTTTCAAACTTTTCAAGTCTTCCTGTATATCTTCTTGAACCTTCACAAGCACCTCAACCCGTTTTTTAAGCGCATTGGTTGTGTTCAACGACTTTTCCAAGTGGGAAACGGTTTTTGAGTGCTTAGAAAACAAGTTTTGGTACTCTGCTTGAACTGCATTTTTTTCTTGTTGCAATTTGCTAATGGATACCAAAAGGGGTTCAAGGAATTTATCAGAGTTAGACCCCTGAACTCTTGGATTGATGCCCATTGCAGCAACAGCACTTTGTTTGGCTTTGGAAATAGAAAATCTGTTTTGACTTTTGACGATATCAAAACGGTGAGGATGATGGGAATTTTCAGATGATGGTTTGGGCTTTTGAACTTCCAAAACTACAATGTCGTCATCATCAGTTTGTTTCCTATGTTCAGTAGACTTAGAAGCGTAAGCACCTTCATTATGATTTATTGGCCTTTTGGAAGTTGGGGTATTAGGATCATTATTTTTATCAGACAAAAGCTTTCCATTGTGCTTAGATGCAAGTGTGTTGATATTAACTTGATGACGTCTTGGAGTGAGTTCTTGGATATTGTGGTTATGTCTGCCAGTTTGTTTTGCGTTTTCTTGCTGGTTCATTCTTCCATTCCCAAAGTCCACCATAGAAGGGTCAATAAAGAAATCCTGGAGTTCAGTGAAAATATGGATTGAATTGTTTGTTTTATCAACCATGGAATGATTTTGATGAGATGATGATGATGACGAGCCCATATTGGATCCTTGGTTGGTTTGTTGCTTGTTTTCATTTCCAGAAGCATTGGCATTAGAAGTACGACGGTTCTGCGATTCAGGAGAATCATAGCTAGTTATTTCTTGTATCTTTTTGCCAACATCCAAATTCATGTCATCATCTGAAAATCCCATCAAAGAACCAGAAGATGCTGGACGAGGAGAGTTGCGGATAAGCTCAAAGTTTTCTTGTTCAGACGTGTTTGGCATTCCATTGTTGCTTAAACCTGTACTATCCATAAACTTTTGAGTAAGAATACTCATGTTGTTCATGACTGGTTTTCTCAAATGAAACGACATCTTGGACTACCCAGAGCTGATTAAAAGCAGTAAACTAGACTAGACTAGGCCAGAATGTTACTTGCTAGCACTGAGAATAAAAAGACTAACTTGAAGTGGCAAAAAGAAAAAAAAGCAAATCAAGGAGATCAAGAGTAAAAAATGACTTGGTTTTTGACAAATGGTTATCAATGAGTTGATTTTTAACAATAACTAGTTTTATCTTTAATTGCACAACGTGTAATATTGAGTTTGATTATTACACATTAAGATATTACATTTCACTAAAGTGATTTAATTGACTAGTTATGACGGGCTAATGCCTATATACACGGCTGGAACCTCACAACCAGGATACCTTGCACTAGTAAAAGGGCTTGCTTCTATTTTTTTTTTTTGAAATCAGTAACTCAAGATTCGAGATCTTCAATCATATATAACATGTTTTTCCGACGACTCGGAGCGCCGGGCCTACTTGGCAGCATCATGTTGTTTTCTTCGATATGACGGGTTTCTCCGAGTCACATAGGTAATCGGACCAGGTTTTTTCGCTCAGACATTAGCCCACATCTCACATCACAACAAGAGCAGACTCATACCCGTATCAAAACCCAAAACAAATGACTCAGTACAGGACTTAAAAACAAGGAAAAATAAGGGTGAAAACTGTTTATAGTTATTCATGATTGAGGCGAAGCTTGCTGAAAAGCGAAACGGACAAGAGTTACTCCATGAGCTTTGGAGCCGTTTGTGAACGTGGATCTAAAAATATAGGTGAGCTTCAGACTTGAACAGTGATTTCAAGGCATATAACAAACACAACAGAACGAAATAAAATACGGTTTTCTATCGAAACTCGTCCCTTTACTCGACTCTAACAAAAACATTACTTCCTGTCTAAGTTTTCTGTCAAGGTGTCGTGTTCATGTGTTTTCTGTTATAAACTATTGTACGGCTGAAATAACTCGGGGTTAAAAAATTGAAAATTTGGAGATCAAGGCTGTATAGCGTGTGGCTGAGTTCTTGAAGACAGCGCCCAAAAGCCGAACAAGAATTTAAGGAATTATAATGATCGTATCGGCTTACAGCGACACCATATCCTTGTCAGGACTACTGGATCATCGATGGATGCATACCTGTCAGTCTCAAAGCTAAGTGGCAATGCTAAGCCACTGCATATGATAAAAAAAACGGCTTTACACATATAAATGAAAAGCCTATACTGTTTAGTATTATTTATAGTATGTTGGAAAAAGCGTTTCAAACCAACAATCAAGCACCATTTACCAAAATAAATATGAGCCTCTACCGCTTCTGATCACCTACTTGATTTCTTTATTTGTGTTTTGATCATTCTATATAAAATCAAACAGCGTTGCCCAGGTATTTTGTTATGTTAATATTTTTTTTTTAAGTTCGCAATCCAAGAGACCTCACGCCTAGCAGAAGAATACGCCTCGCATAATATTTGTACTCAGACGAAACAATTGTTTACACACACGACCTCATCACTACAATTTAAGGGAACTGATCGTCTGTCACTAGATTTCCTGAAATATTCACCCTTTTATATCTGCCCCTCCCTTCTTGTTCTAATTATTTTTTGATTTGTTTCCACCATTGTTTTTCTTTTGATTTTTTTTTTATTCATTATTATTATTTTTTTTTTTAATCACCAACTACTTCAATTTATTATATATATATATATATATATATATATATAAACTCAGATTCAAATGTTGTCTTCACTAAGAGGATCATCTCGTCCTGTTAGTAGCCGCTTGTCGTGCCATATTGAACTTCTATTAGAATGGGTTACTCCAGTAGTCGCCGGCATTTTATATTTAATATTGTCGCGTCGAGAACCTTTTAAGCGTGATTTCGCTCTGAACGACATGTCTATCGGTCATAAAATGGCTGAGAAAGAAAGGATTCCAATGTGGTTACTAGGTGTATGTATTTTTTTTTTTCGTTTTTTTGGGTACCCGCTTTGTGCCTTTCATTAAAACTATCGGGCATATCCAGTTTCTAATTTAGTTTTTTTTTGAAAAAGAATTTGACATTAACATTTGTATTATTATTATCGCTTTTATGTTTGTTTTTTGTTTTCATTCCCATTTTAGGTTATTGGAATCGTTGTTCCTGTTGTGCTTTTTTTCATTGTCTCAATCCTTTCAAATAGACGCAAATACTACCTAGTTCTTGTCCATGCCACAGTTGTTTCGTTTGCCATTTCTGTAACTGTCACAGGCTTTATTACAGACTTTTTAAAAAATTTCATCGGCAGACTTCGTCCAGACTTTTTGGACCGCTGCAGACCTAGAGAAGGAACCCCTACTGATGTGTATGTCGACTCGAGCGTCTGCACAAATACCGACTTGAAGGTTATTCACGATGGATTCAAAAGTATACCGTCTGGCCATACATCAATGGCGTTTGCATGTTTTTACTTTCTGTCGCTGTGGCTAGCTGGCCAGTTTGGCGTGTTTAGCCATTCCTCGCGATTTTTGGCACTGGGCAACACCATCAAAGCTCTTCTTTGTCTTGGTCCGATTCTCTTTGCGTCCTATGTAGCTCTTAGCCGTACCGAGGACTACAGACATCGAGGCTCTGATATCATTGCCGGCACCTTGATTGGAGTCATCGTGGCATGGATCAGCTACCGTTTGTTTTTCCCACCTTTGGCTTCTGATGATTCCGATACCCCATACGTTTTGGACTCGTGGATTGCTTATGAGCATGCCAAAGCCCACTCCCAGGGCAGAATTTCGGTAAATCCCGACGACATGGAAAACCAAATTGAATACGACGACTCGTCAAGAGCTTACAGAAATGCGTCTGGTCAAGAACACAACCAGTTGAATCAGCAAAACCCTAACGGTGTTCAGGATATTGGAGGCTCATATGAAATGCGAGACTCTTCCGTTTATCCTCTTGATACTTTGAATCAGACCAATACTGACAGTATTTTGTTTAAAAAATAATTGAAAAAAAAAAAAAAATACTAATGGGTCTCTTATACGGTAATAGTCATACAAATCATATTGCTTAAACTTTCATGAAAACGCAAAATATAGAAAGATAATTAATGAAAAAATAATAATAATGTTTTAGGGTATATTTGTCAATTGTTTACCAGTGCTATAAAAAATATAAAATAAAAATTCTTACATCTCTTGTTCATATCCACAACTTTCAAAAGCATAAAACAAATACAAGTCCCAAAGACTCATTTTCTGTTTCTTCTGTTTACGATCTCCGTCTGATACCGGCAGTCGAGTCAAATTGCCTGCTAACTTGATCCAATCCTTCATTGTTAAACTTTCCATATGGTATGGTGCCTTATCAGTTTCGTACTCCACTTCATACTCAAACTCTTCGCCCTTCAAGTTGGCTTTAGAAATATTGGCGTAGTACTGGGTATACTTTGTAGGTGTAAAAAGCTGGACGTCATATGCAGGACCGCGCTCAACAGTTGTGAACTCTGGCGGCCAAGTTGGGTCAATGATTTTCTTCTTCTTTTTGTGTTTTTTCTTCTTCTTGTCGTTGTTTTTCCTTTTGTTTTTGGTAATGTGCAACATGTCAGAAACATCAAGCTCGTGTGTTTCGGAATCCAACTCGTCAAGCTCGTCAATGTCAAGCTGCTTGATCAAATCAAAATACTCATTAAGCTCGTCAAACACTTGAGCCCATGGCTTGAATGGACTGCCGTTGGCGTATGTTCGGGGCAGGGAATCTTCACTATCTTCAAGTCCATCAATGTTGTACTCATAAACACGGAAACCGGGGAAATAAGTGGGAATAATACTGGCATGGATATATGAAAGAGAGTAGCGAGTATCTAAATCCTCAGACTTGGCTGCGCTCTCATAAGCTTCCCGAAGGGCGTCAAAGTATTCGGCTTTGCCCTGTGCTGTAAATTGGTTATGGTCGCTTGGGTCAATATAGGCTTTGAATTGACGGTTTTTAATGTATCGGGAATCCTGTTCTTCGTTATCACTAGCGCCACTATTTTCAAAAACATTCAACCATCCCATAACATCTCTATCAAACGAAAAATCGGTCTGGGTGGCTGCAACACCCTCTCTCTTTTTCTGTTTATAAGCTTCGTTGACGTCATGAATTACAAAATGATCCATATTCATGTGTCCAAACAATCCTCCAATAACCACATCGCGGTATTCGTGCGCCCAGGCAATGTATCTGTCACGACAAGTAGGCTCCCAGTTGTCTTTGGTTGGAGGAACGTGGCCAGAAAGCCACGCCTTCATTCCACGAGCTCTCAACTCAGCCAAGACAACCCGCAGCCAGCGAAACTGATAGTGGCCTGGGTCCTGCTTGCGGTCACAGCCATCGACAATAGGGTTGGTATCGAACCAAAACAAAGTGTTGAGTGAAATGACAACCAACTTATTGGGAATGACTTCTTTCATGAAGTACATGCCCTTGTTGAAAATATGTGCTTGCTCCTCTGGAATCATGCCACTGTAGAGAAGGTAGAATTCTCGGGATTGGAGTGTAGGACCCTCGACAACCATGTTATGAGGATAAACATCGTTGTTTCCAATGTTTGGAATAATGGGGATTGTATATGGGAAAAGCGGGCTGTCTGTGCCAAACACGTCCCGGAACCCTTGAATGACTTCTCTATTAGCTGCAAAGATTTCTGCTTCGGTACGAGGCATGCGTCTGTCTCGGTCATGGCGAACGTTATCACCAGTCCATACGATAAAGTCGATATTGTCTCGGAAATACTTCCGAATCCACTCAAAGGTGGCATTTACAAGTAAAGGTGGAGCGTCACATCTTGAGGCAGGAAGACCATATTCGCCAGTGTCTTTGGGGTCAAATTTAGTGTCTTCATTCTTGCCATAATGACAGCACGATTCTGGGTCAGTGAAAGGTTTGTAATGCGGGTCGGGATGAATATCGGTAATTTCAAGAAAGCGGCCATGTAGTGAAGGTTTCTTATCTAAAATCTCACCAGAGGGCGAGAAATAGACAGGCTTTTTGTTCTGGGTATCAAATGCTTTGGAGTTTTCGAGCACATTCCTGGAGCTTAGGGATGACGGTTGTAGACCCTCAGCGAGAGATCCCAGCAAAATGTTTGCTATGACCAATGGCGTTAATAGCCTAGTCATTAAGAAAGTAGTAATAGTATAATTTGGTATAATAAACAAGGTGTGTATAAAAAAATGATTTAAATTTTGAAAATTTTGAAAATTTTAAAAAAATAACAAAATAAGACACACGACTATCAGTCTTTGGGTGATTTTTTTTTTTTGTCTTTGTTTAAAATAACGAGGAACAGATATAGGAAATATACAAAGAGTATAAAATTACTCAGATGACACAAGTAGGTAAGATGGTATATTCAGGCACAAATGCTACAAATGGCTTACTCGTGATGAGGACATTGGTGGTGATTTTGTCCAATCAATAAAAAACGTGGTTCAAGCAGGATTATGGGAGATATTTAATTGTTATAGTCTATACAAGAATATGTGCTAAAGAGAGGGTTATGTATGCGTGTGATTCTTGATAAACCCTGAGAAAAAAAGCATTTGATGGAGGAGAATCAGCGATATCTAACTACTGGAATCAAAATTCTCATTCAAACTGGACTTGAATAGGTGGGTAGTTCAATAGCCAATTGAACCAATTACTTCAGCCGGTGTCGATTAAGCTCAATGAACCAAACATATTAGAGTTTCCATACTAAACCTTCAAACTCTGATGAACAATTCCAGATTCATTGTTTTTTTTCTTAGAAGAAGAGTTGATTGAAAAAAAAGACTTTTATAAATCCAGGCAGAGAAATATGTATTTAAGTATATATATATACGTCTTCATAATGGATTGCTCGTAGATACGGTCAAATAATACTCTACAAAGCCAAGGCTAAATAGATCAGAATACCGATACGTGAAGAATATATGAGAGAGAAAAATCGAACCGGGTTCGATATCATCACGTGAATCAACCAGCCAATCACTGTGAAGACAAGTGCTTCTCTTTGATGTTGATTTCATTTGCTCCTCTAACAAGAACTACCACCAAAAATATCTCCGAACCATTTACTATTTCACCAGTTTTATAGTAACTCACATATACATATATACACAAACATGTCTGAACCACTTAAAGATCCTTGGGCTAAGAGGTGAGCTTTCTTTCTTTGTGCTTTTATACGTAAGAAAATATCTACCTAAGAGTTTCAATATACTAATACCTGAGCTTTTTTTCATTCATTATCTTTCTATTAGAGAGGCATGGAGAACACAGGGCCTCTTCACTAGAGCCAACCGTTTCAAAGGTGCCCTTCCCGGCTTCGGAATCGCAACTGTTGCCTTTGTGGCCTTCAACATTGGCGAGTACTTTTTCTTGCCCAAGAATGAACACCATTAAATGAGATGACGAAATTCAAAGAATATCAGATATGAACAAATGTGTATGTGTGTGTGTGTGTGTGCGTGTTTCTGATATATAGATTTTTGCTCGACATACACATATATATATTCACACTCATATCTGCTTATACCTTTAAAACACATTGTCTTTCTTTACTCGTTTTTCTCATCATTCACCGCTTTTCCTTTACTATTACTATTTAACACAAGTCTTACAACACTAAACGTACATTTGTTTCAATTTCAATCCATTTTTATTTTTTGTTCAGACAGTTGCATTTTATCTTAATAAACACACAAATTCAGAAGCTTTTATGATACACACCTCGACCAAAAAAGCTATTAATCGTTACAAATGAAAGTTCAATTGGTTTACTTTTAAATCAGCCATCTTGTTATACTCTATTTCCTACTATTCTATTCTACACAATAATCCCTTTTTGAAAATCAAATCAAATGTCTTGATGACAATTGATTGTTATTACTATGATTCCAAATTCTACCTTTCATTATTCATTTCTTTTCTTGTAAATTTGTGTGTTTTTACTGCGAACGATTATAATTTAGTTGTGCTTTATTCATTATTACCTTTTTATCTCTAAGTTATTACATTATCTATCTGATAATTTATTATTTACCTTATATTTAACAAAACCGTGATAAAATCAAAATAGGTCTTAGTAATGATGAATAATCATTACTTATTTTGCTAGGGCTGTGCCCTAAAAGATATAATCTAATTATCACATGATTTTAAAATTTATATGACTGTTTAAACAGAGTGTTTAAAATCAATGCGGCTGAACATTAGAGATATTTCAATGAGAAAATAGAAGCCGCACCAAAATGCTGAAGATAGTAAATAACAACCCAAACCTAGCCCTGGAACGTGACAATAACAGAGTCCAAACATGAGGGTCGCCTTAACAATTACAATGAATGTCACATGAAAGCAAAATGTAACAAGTGTATTCGGTTCAAGTATGTGCAAGAGCTCTGTATGCGTACATAGTAAATTTATGTGTGTGTGAGCCAATGTATGGGAACGCGTTTTGGTAGTAGTGCTTTATGTGTGTGTAGGATGATGGCAGAGCGCCTCCCACTACCCTTTCACTTTTTTTCTTTTTTCCTTTTTTTCCTTTTTTTTTGAAGCCCTTTTTACACGTTTTCCCCTACACACACACGCTTGGTTTCGATAACGGTCACATAATAATCAAAAATGAGTGGTATGTATTTTTTTGAGATTCGGATTCTGATGGTCGTGAAATTTTTTTGGGTGATTTTTTTCGTGAAGAAAGCAGATTGAAAAAAAACATACAAAAGCATAGGTGGAATCGTGATGATTTGATAATGTCTTTATTGTCATTTTTATGAGCCTATGATCATATATAGATATTTCATGGATAATGTACGAATTTGAGGAAACAAAAGCTAACATGAAAATGTAGGAACTGGTGCTTCTGGTAACAAATACAAAATGTCGGTACGTATTGCCGTTGAACAATGAAACTACATTTTATAAATATTACGCCTACACACATGTATATATACATCAAAAAAGAGAGATTTTTGTTTGATACCTGTTTTTGTTTGTTGAACCATATTCGCCGTTGATAAAATATCTGTTGGAGTGTGTGAATGGTTGGGAAATATTAGTCTTTTTTGAGAAATCGAGTGAAAAATTTTTGCGTCAATCAGCCGTGAGAGAATAAATTTGAGAAAAATCTAATAATGAACGACAATTTGAAGAAACAACACCAAAATTAAATTTCAACATCAAGATCGACTTTTTTCAGAAAGATACTCCAACAGTTTATTTTAACAGAGAACATATTTCAACAAACTAAGCCAGCATCAAACAAAAATCTTTAATATATATATATATATATTTATATCTTTATTCAACAATAGAAAAAACAGTAATTAACAATTAATTTTTTTTTTTTTAGCTCGGTCTTCCCGTCGGCGCTGTCATCAACTGCTGTGACAACTCTGGTGCCCGTAACTTGAGCATCATCTCCGTCAAGGGCTTCGGTGCCAGACTTAACCGTCTTCCTTCTGCTGGTGTCGGTGACATGGTCATGGCCACCGTCAAGAAGGGTAAGCCTGAACTCAGAAAGAAGGTCATGCCTGCTATCGTTGTTCGTCAGGCTAAGCCCTGGAGAAGAGGAGATGGTATCCACCTCTACTTTGAAGACAATGCTGGTGTCATTGTCAACCCCAAGGGTGAAATGAAGGGTTCCGCCATCACTGGTCCCGTTGGTAAGGAGTGTGCCGATCTCTGGCCCAGAATTGCCTCCAACTCTGGTGTTGTTGTTTAAATAACCTCATGAAATCCTTTACGCAAATATCAAGAAGAACAAAAAAAACTCTTTCTTTTTATCACATAATGCACACAGATCAAAATTCAGGCATAAAAAAAATAATGATTATTAAAGATATCTATTGTTTTTTTTTTAAATGATTTTCTTTTGTTTTCTCTTTTGTAATGACATATATGTATTTGGCATAGAACCAACTTTAGGTGAAAATGCATGTTATTTTTATGATTTATCGTTGATTGTTGGTTATTGATTATTATCATTTTTATTGACTATGTACACTGTTTGAAGAAGTCGAGGGTTGGTTGGTCTCTTTTCTTTTGTAATGTATGAAAATTTGATTTACATGAATATTTTTCATTTTTCAGACTCTTTATTCTACCATACTTGAAAAAAAAAACGACAAGCAAATCTCATATATATATATCAGATTACCCTTTCATTATAAATCCAAGTCTTACAAGCTCGAACTCACACACATTACCATTAAAACTTTCATCATACCCTCTTACACCCAAACCCAATATGTCTGATTTTGAAGATTTAGAATCTGGAATCTTTGGCATCGTTTCTGATGACTTTATTCCCATTCCAGAACAAGAGCATCTGGGTAACTCCAACCTGACCTTCAACGGACTTTTGGACGAGCCAGGACTTCTTGTTTACGAAGACGGCGGCGCAGCTGGTTGTGGCGGTAAGCTGTGGCCAGCCGGCGAGTTACTTTCTGGATACATGATTCACGTTGCAAATGATTTTGGTAATACAACAACTGCTGAGAGTAATGGTAGCCAAGAGGGTAAAAGTAAGATAAGAATGCGAAACGTGGTGGAATTGGGAAGTGGTACTGGCCTCGTAGGGTAAGAATAAAAAAATGATATATTAATGACAACAAATGATATCAATAAGAACAAAATGATAATATTAAACAATTTACAAGTTAAAATGTGGATTTAGTAATAACAACAATAGTAATATTGACAATAACACTAATCATATAATACTCAAGTTGATATTGAAGTCTTTTTTGATAAACCATATTTTCCATTAATCTAATAATCCGTGTTTGATTTTTTAAAAAAATTATTTTATTATACTTTTTTATTTATTTTTCATAATATAGTCTCGCTATCGCATTACATGAACGTCAACAATACGACAAGAAAACAGCAGCTGGAGAAAAGGTGGAAAAACGAGAAATGGACATTTGGGTTACTGATCAAGAGTGAGTACACACGAAATCAAATGGCTCAACAAATTACTGATCCACAGTACTAACTTTTGTTATACCTATCACGCTCTTCTTTCGTTCATTTATTTATTTATTTTTATTTTTTAGTAACATGGTCCCTCTTATGGAGAAAAACATTTCTCTCAACAAACTTGAAGACTCTGTCCATGCCGCAGTTTTAGATTGGGGTGAGCCTCTTCCTGACTTTGCCGATCCAAGTCCTTCCTCTCCAGACTACGAGTCCCGCAAGGTTGACGTTGTTTTGGCTGCCGACTGTGTCTACCTCGAAGCCGCGTTCCCACTACTCGAGAAAACATTGTTGGACTTGACAGAACCCAAATTCCAAGGCGACAAGGGGCCTTTGGTACTCATGGCGTACAAGAAACGGAGAAAGGCAGATGCAAGGTTTTTTAGGCATATGCGCAAGAGCTTTGTGTTTGAGGAAATCAAAGATTATCCGGAATTTGAAAAGTTTAGGAAGGACAGTGTATACTTGTACAAGATTATCCGAACCAAAAAGGGTCAGTTTGAGAATTAGATTAAGATTAATTCAAGGGAAAAATAGAATTAAATAAAACATGTTTATTTTAAGTGTACGGTGTATATACTTTGAGAAAGAAAGGTTAGAAATGTATTTACAAATGACGAATAACAGCATCACGGCCCAAATTCAAAAGCTTGGCTCGGGAAACAAAATCGTCTCTGCTAATATATGCACCACACATTCTTCTGTTTCCGTTGAATCCAAGACGGCCATGGAAAACACGCCAGTTGTCAAAGATCAAACACTGGCCAGGCTTGAGACTGAGCGTGATTTCGTTTTCCTTTCTAGTAATAATATCGTTCCACAGTCTAATGGCCTTGTAAAACTTGGGGATATCAGCAGGGTTGGCCCAGTTGTCCATGATACTACGATCACAGTTGTTCCAACGAACTTGAACAAGCTCGCCAGTGTCTGGGTGATGTGTAAACACAGGCTTAGGGTAGTCTGGAAGAATGCAGACATCAGGTTCACCAGCACTATGAGCAGGGATTCGGATCTTGGATAGCATGTCGTATGCCTCAGGATCCTCCTTTTTCAAGATCTGGGCACAGTAAAACGAGTCCACCAACATGTTTTCACCACCCTCGCCGTCATGGCCCAGCATGTGGAACAGCTGGAGTCCAGGGGTGTCGCTCCAGTAGGTTCCGTCCGTATGGTCGCCAATTGTCAAGTTAGTGTATGCAGTATCGTTTTTAGCCAAGTCGGCAGTAAAGTCCCAAAAGCCACCGTAATGGGTAGGCTTGATGTAACAAATGCGCTCAATCAGTTTTTCAGTAGCCTCAGGTGAAACAGGCACGTTTTCAACAAAACAAAACCCATTGACATAAATCTTCTTGACCCACTCAGCAACGCCTTCTTCAGAGTCCATGATTTTCTGGTACTCCATTTCGGGCCAATTGGCTTTAATAGAAGACACGTTCCAAAGATTACGGCTAAGCTCGGCTTGTTTTTCAGCAACTGGAATCAACACTGGATCATAAGAATGCATAATGAGCCACGAGGCTGGGTAAACAGAACGGTGCGAGTCTTCAGTGTCCCAAACAATTTCAAGCTGGTTATCTTTACTAGAGTTCAATGTCACTTCTTTGGGATGAATGTTGACTGGAATGGTAAACGTGTCAAGCAAACGTTGTTTGGTAGTAGGGTGGAAACATTCAGGACATTGGCAGCCGTCGCGTAACCAAATGTGGTGAAAATTGGAGGTCTTGCCGTTAGACCATTTGACACTGACAGTTTCTTTGTTGAAAGTGGTAGATTCGGGGGTAAGCTAAAAAAAAGAAAGAGTGAAATTTCAGGAATTAGTCATAAATGAAAGGATAAGAAAGAAAGAAGACAATTGAACATACATTAGTAGTCATGATGGAATTGAGTGTTTAAAGGTTTTGATGATTGTTGAAAAATGAAAAATGAAAAAAAAAATTGTGTATTTGAAAAAAAAAAAAAAAAGTCTTTTAAATCGAGGCAGTCTTGGGTGTTTATATAAG